>CAXKVY010000016.1:295000-372500 GCA_964058915.1 Tetropium fuscum | reverse complement strand
GAAACCGCGGATTCGCGATTAACTCAGTTTCTATGGACGAAACGGGAACAACACCTACGTATTATAAAAGTTGTACCTACATCTGTAAATTATCTACCTTAACGGTATTATACATTTCTTTCGTAACCATTTTGGAGATACGACACGGACTAAGGGAAAAATGTATTTATATCTGCCAAACATCTTTCGCACCATATATTTGTACTTACGTCGTTTTATTTATTATATATACATATATTATGATAATTAGATATTTATGTTTAGGTACATAATATATTCAAAATCATTAATAATAATGGAACTCAGTAACTAAATACCTATGTTTATGTATAGGAATAAACAATTTTAAAATATAACAAAATCTAAGAAAAATGAGCTTGTTATTAAAAAGGAAGTTAAACCGAATTTTAAGTTTCTGGAATCGTTTCCGAATTCATTAATTACTTTGTCAATGAACTCTTTATTTTCCATTACAAATTTCCTATGAACACTCATTAAACAGAGCCCATTCAAACGGTCTTCGCTTATTGAAGAGTGAATCCATGTTTTCACTCTACGATGAGTACTAAATGACCGTTCTATAGTACATGTCATTGGCGGCAAGCAAACAGATATTTAGACCGCTTTCCCAATAGCAGGGTAAATTTTACAGTAGTGTAACATATCTATCATTGGCGTGGTTTCATCTATTTTTAAATCTATTGTATTGGTATTGGTCCAATAATAAAGCCAAGTAACAGCCTGTTCCTTAACGATACGATTATCTATACGATAATGATCATCAATTTCGTCAACAGATTTAAGGTAACCGTCGTATGTAATACTACTAATATTATGAGGATGGAAATTATAAAGTACAAGTGCCGGATTATTATCATCTGAAAATCTAGCACTAATTGAACTATTCAGAGAATCTAAATATTTTAGAAATATTGAAATTCTGTAATATTCTTCCACTTCCATAGAAGTGGTAAAATAATTCGAGCGATGTACTTGGCGCTTCACCAATCTTGGCATTCGCAATTCGATATCAACAGCTTTAGCAACGTTCTGCGTATCAGGAAAAATGTTATGAACATTTTCAGAGTCGGATTATCTGTGATTTTTAAACATGTGTAGCAAGGTACTTACGTGTTGTTTAACACTTAACATGTCAATAGATTTTGTTTGAAAAATATTTGTAACCGACTCCAATAACCCTGGATATTTCGCTTTTATATGAAGAGATATCGAAGAACAAGATTCTGGTGTTGCGCTTGAAACTTGTTGAGCTTTTGTTCGATCATAATTTTAACAGTGTATGTTAAAATTATGATCGGTCGGCAACAAATCTAATGCATTTTTAATTTTCAGAAAATTCTGAGAAAATAGTCTTATGCTTCTGTATTTCTGTGACCAACGCGATTAAGATAAAAGCGGTGAATTTGAGGCAACATTTCGTCGTTAGTACGCTCTCATGAAAACAAATTAATAATCTCTTTTATTGTTCCTATTGTGTTTCGTATTTCTGGAACTACATTTAAGTCATTGATAACGAGATTTAATCTGTGAGAGGCACAATGAAAGTAAAGGGCTTTGGGATAAATTTCTCTAATTCATTTCTGCACACCGCTCTCATTGCCGCCATTGCCTAGCACCCGTCAAAACCAAGACCAACTAGTTATGTCATATATAGTTTAGATTGTTCACAGAAAAGAAGAATTTCATCAGAAATACTTTTTACGTCCATTTTTTTTTGGAAAAGACTCGAAATGACTTGCTGTTAATGCCCTGCTTGCCTACAAAACGAATTCCAACTGACCACAGCTCGATGCCAGAAATATCAGCAGTTCATCGGTCAGTAGTAAAAAAGCTATTACTTGATTCTCATTAACAACATCAACGATTTCTTTTTGGATCAAAGTTCCACAAGTATTGACTAGTTCATGTTGAATGCGGTGAGAAGTGTACTTCGCTTTCCCCGAATAAGTAGTTAAATGCTCTTGCAATACTTTATCTCCGGCATCAACCCTGGACTTTAAGAGACCACAGAAGTTCCCATCACCAATTTTTTTCCCACGAAATGGCGGGTCATGTACACCCCAGAAAACTATGGGTGCAATTTGGTTCTGTTTTTTTCTACAAATCATTTGCGGCCCGATTGATTTGCAAATCAATGCTAAGTCTTTTATTAGAAATTATATCATCAACATTTTTTAACTTCATTACGCTCTCCCTGTGCCAATCATATTTTTCATACTACTGGATAGGGGTGGAACCTTTGATGTAACTGTAACACTCGGAGTAGTTTCCACAAACACCAAAACACTTTCACTTCGCTCGACGCGCGTTTCGCCAACCAAGTTGGCATCATCCGGAGACGATTAAAACTAATCTTAAATTACAAAATCTACCATATTTATACTATTTTTCCGGTGACGTCACTAATGATATCACCGTGAAATTTACGCGTGACTAATCACGCTTCAATGATCGGTTGCTAAGCAACGCGTAAAGCGGGCTATACGGGATAGGTCCCTTGTCGCTATTCATACTACTATTACACTTTACAATTTCTATGCTCTCAAATGCATCCAACTGTCTATTATTGGTCACATTTCTAACTAATCTTAAATTACTAATATCTATTCTATGATTGTTGTCAAAAGCATGTTGTGCAACACTAGACTTATCTGTTCCTCCATATTTTAGATGAGCCATATGTTCTTTAAATCTGGTGTTAATTGACCGTCTCGTTTGTCCAATATATTTTCGATCACAATCATTACAACTAATTTCGTAAATCCCAGACCTTTCATTTGGAACAATTTTATCCTTTGGATTGTCTAAAAGTTGTTGTAATTTGTTGCTCGACGAATGGCAACGACGAATGACGACGAATACTAATTACTAGTAATTAAAAATAGTGATAATAGGTTAGAATTTGATATATATAGAAAAGATACCAGTACGAACAGATATATCCCTAATGACTCTCACCACTGCTATCAACATAAAATGGCAAGTTTCAATTTTCTTGTCCATCGTTTACTAAGTTTCCCTCTCAGTAATGAGAGATTTAAAAAAGAAAAAGTATTAATTAAAGATATAGCTGTGAGTAATGGTTATCCTAGAGATATAGTTGAAAAACTAATTAGGAAGCGTAAATTTAAAGACACACTTCGTAATTCTACGACCTTTCAAAAGGACATAGAGGGTCCAAAATATGTATCCATCCCGTACGAACCCCGGTTTACTCATGGTTTGAGTAAGGTTTTCAAAAACGTGGGTATAACAGCGATCCATTCGTCGAGCAACAAATTACAACAACTTTTAGACAATCCAAAGGATAAAATTGTTCCAAATGAAAGGTCTGGGATTTGATTGTGATCGAAAATATATTGGACAAACGAGACGGTCAATTAACACCAGATTTAAAGAACATATGGCTCATCTAAAATATGGAAGAACAGATAAGTCTAGTGTTGCACAACATGCTTTTGACAACAATCATAGAATAGATATTAGTAATTTAAGATTAGTTAGAAATGTGACCAATAATAGACAGTTGGATGCATTTGAGAGCATAGAAATTGTAAAGTGTAATAGTAGTATGAATAGCGACAAGGGACCTATCCCGTATAGCCCGCTTTACGCGTTGCTTAGCAACCGATGATTGAAGCGTGATTAGTCACGCGTAAATTTGACGGTGATATCATACCGTAGCCCGCTTTACGCGTTGCTTAGCAACCGATCATTGAAGCGTGATTAGTCACGCGTAAATTTCACGGTGATATCATTAGTGACGTCACCGGAAAAATAGTATAAATATGGTAGATTTTGTAATTTAAGATTAGTTTTAATCGTCTCCGGATGATGCCAACTTGGTTGGCGAAACGCGCGTCGAGCGAAGTGAAAGTGTTTTGGTGTTTGTGGAAACTACTCCGAGTGTTTCATATTTTTCATGTTTTTTTGCTGATTCATGTAAATCCTTGTATTTAGTAAATACTGCACAAATAAATGAACCTTGAAAGCCTCTTGTTACAGCATTTCTAAACAAAACACAATTAACACAAAGAGCACCCTTTAGTTTTTTAGAGTATATTAGGGGATACTGATTACGCCATTCTATGCGAAAATTTATTTTACTTCCTTCGGCAATATCCTTCTCATAATCGTAGTTTTTACCCGGATCACTCAAAACATGCAATTTTTCTAATTCAACAAAACAACCAATATGCATTTCTGAAACGTCATCAATATGTTTCATCAAAATTTCTGAAGCCATCTGCATCTGCACCTCCGCAGCATACGCCGCTGTTGCGACTGTTTTTTTTTGGGAGGAGGGGATATCCTCATGGACGCCCATACGGTTGGTTTGTATGGGGAGTGTCAGACTCTTACTGACTAAAACCCCTCCTCGTTTGCCTCTGCTTCTAAGACGGAACTACCGTGGCTAGGTATACCTCGCTTAGGAGCCTTGTCCCTTGTCACCGATCTATTCTCTGTCTTTGGTTTCGCTCTCTTTCCCTATTTTCCATTATTTTCGTCATCATCATTTGTATTATCTTCCATACTTCTTCCTTTTCCATCATATAATTAACAATGTTTTCTGTATTGAGTTCATGTCCCAGAGTCAGGTAAGTGTTCTGCCTGCACGTCTCCCATCTTGTGCGTACGAACAATGTGTGCTCCACCGTATCAACTTCCCCGCAGCAGACACACTGATCACTCTCCGCCACACTGATCTTGTGTAGGTAGGCATAGAAGGAACCATGGCCTGTCAATACCTGTGTAGTGTAGTAATCGATATTTCTATGTTTGCAATCGATCCACTTTCTTATGTCTGGAATAAGTCGTTTTGTCCATTGACCTTTGGTGTCGTTATTCTCCCACGTCTCTTGCCATCTTTTCAGTGTTTGTCGTCTTTCATACTTTCTAGCTTCTCTTTTGTCTCCTTGTACTCTCGATACGTTTGTTCTCTCTTGAACTTGCAATTCTATGGGTATGATTCCCGTAATAA
Organism: Tetropium fuscum; assembly: GCA_964058915.1. NCBI lineage: Eukaryota > Metazoa > Arthropoda > Insecta > Coleoptera > Cerambycidae > Tetropium > Tetropium fuscum. Next base: position 367,498 of record CAXKVY010000016.1, on the reverse strand, counting down.
CCTGCAACGCTTTGCTGGACGTAGTTCGATAAGCGCCTGTTGCGACTGTTACTGTTGTACTTTTATATGCACTACTGCAACCAGCAGCAGTAGCAGTCCTACTGGCACTACTGACGTCTTATTCGACTATTTTCGACGCCTTCGACATTTTTTTTTGTGAAGGCTGCTCCATTGGAGAACAATTTGTTGCTGGATATGGGTCTGCCCGTCTTTTCATATATTTGCGTATATCCATTTGTTATTGTTTGTAAAATATCTCGGTAATAATAATTGTAAGTTAAACATTTAATGTTGTTTTTATATGATACATTGCATTTATTATTTAGTTTGGTAGGTAAATACCTCAAAAATAAAACATTAAAAAGTACGGCTGGCGCTTCTGCAGTTCGACACGAGTCAGACTACACGACACTCACGACAGTCGACACGCATCGACTTGTTAGCCAGTGCATTACCCCATATTAACGAATTACTGCGCTGCGTACTATCGCGCATCTGCTCAGCCAGAGGATTTTGCGACGTTGCGCGTTGGACGCTGTTACGTACGTTATACGTTGCCAGTTGCCATATCATAGCAATAAAATCAAATCACCGGTTTAGTTAAAAAGTATGGTCATGTAACATTTAAAGTTAATTAGGAAACAGAGGGGGAAAGGCAAGAAGATTTTATGCTACGTCTGGAATAGTAATTATCACCGTCTCCAGCTTCACCGGAGGTTCCTGTGAGAGATCTCGAGGCCCTCTTAGAATAAGAACTTGTAAGATTCATCATCGTCCACTTTACTCTTTAGCCTTCTAGAATAGCTGTAAGAGGGGGCCTCTCCATGCCCTCCCCTCTGGGCCCCCTTTAGGGCAGCTTAATACTGTTGGTTAGGGAATAAAATAACCTTTTATTTCATAAACAAAGTCGATTAAACAACTGATGACTGTATATTAATAACTTGGTCACCTGTTTATTTTTATGAATAACAAATCGGGGAAGTTGATCCAATATAGTTAATTAGAATTTATATTATTTAACAGCATCGGCACGCGATTTAGCTAGGCTAATTTGCGATTTATCAATGTATATAATTATATAATCATATAATCTTTGTCATCGTCAAATAACAGATGAGGATATATATTTCTAATACCGGATTTTAGACTATAATGCAATAATTGTTATTAAAGAATTGTGATTTTTAGCAGCAGCGAACACACTAGGAATTTACCGTTAAAATGCATGTAAAATTTCTCTCAAATGAACCAGTTTGACTGGAATAAATTAATTTTAAATATACTAGACAATGACAGAATGATCCAAAAAACTGTTAAGCAAAAAGAAAACACAAACAGTTAGTAGAATGCATTTATTAATACTCCATGGTACAAACTAACCTGATCGCGCAGTGGATGTGTATCTTCGACTCATTTCGTCGCCGACTTCAACATTTACCTCAACACCAACTTTAAAATCCGTTAGAACGATCTCACTAACACCTGATTTTTCCACACTATATACTTTATCTATAGCACTGCCAGGCACTAATTCGGGGGGTGGTTTTATTACGTAAGGAACAACCTCCTCCAAGACCCTCGGTTTGTTGATTTGAACAAGTGGTTCAACAGCGTGTATCTGGTTAAGGTGGTGATCCTCGACGGTTTCCGATTCGGGCGTTTGCACTTGTTTTAGAGTTTCTGTGTCTGATAGGAAGATCTCAGTTGTAGTGGTGGTGCTCGCGAAGGTGGGAAGCGGTTTCAGTACCAGCAGAGTTTTATCAGAAGAACTAGACGATTTTCCTTGTTTTGATTCAGTGATTGCTGAATTAGGATCAGCTACTAGCGTTTTATCTGATGAACTGGAAGATGTTTCGGTTTTAGTCTGGGTATTTACTAACGCAGGATCAGTTACTAATGTCTTATCAGTAGAACTTGTTGAATCCTCAGGCTTTGATTTGCTAACTACTGATTTTAATTCTTCTATAAGTCTAGATTTTTCGGTTTTAGTTTGGGTATTTACTAACGCAGGATCAGCTACTAATGTCTTATCAGTAGAACTTGTTGAATCCTCAGGCTTTGCTTTGCTAACTACTGATTTTAATTCTTGTAGAAGTCTGTCTTGTTCCTTAGTTTGACCAAGAAGTTTGGGCTTCGGTTTCTCTGCTTCTTGTAGCTTCGGTTTCTCTTTGGGAACAGGTTTAGGTTCTGGCCTCTTTTCCGGCTGCTTTACAGGCGTTTCAACTGTAATATCAGGGACAGTTTTATTTAGCTCTGCTGTATTTTTTTGGTTTGGTGATTTGCTTTCAACAGGTTTTTGTGCTGCTTCTTTTGGTTTAGTGGTTTGAGATGTTTCTGTGGGTGGAGATTCAATTTGAAATTCGTCACTTGTTTCTTCACTTTCACCTGCAATCATATTAAGTATATTGTAGTACAGTTAATATAAACATGAAAAAGAGTGTTAGCTTCCAAAATGTGATGGAGGGGTGATTTTTGGCATGGACTTCTATTATGGTATTTTCAATAAACCCCCAAGTTTTCGACCTTGAGGTAATGTGCTTGCGCCGCCATTTTGGAAAACAGGATGAGACACAAAATAAGGTTTTTAAGTCGTGTAATCCAGGTCAATTGCTGTTATTGCAAAAAATAGGTTATTAAATTTCATGCTTTTTTGCTGCGATCGGGAAAGGCCATTTTAGAGTTTTAACGTTTCCATTACAGTGACTATATAACGACAGTAGTGACAATAGAGAGACCAATTTTTTATTGGTTGTCTAGATCGCGTGGTTCCAGCAGCCATTTTGAGGATTATATCAATGTTTTTTATGTCAATGCAATTAATGTAATTATTTGCATTTCTGTTTAGAATAATAGTCAGTTATAAGCGTACAAATAAGTTCAGTTTTACCTAGAGTTTTGTGCTTCAAAATTTTATAATGACGACTGTAAATGCCTTGTTGAATTTAAAACTGATTTAAAAATAATGATTTTATTACAATAAATAGTAACGCCTTTGTGAAAAACATTCTAAAATTAGATTTTGTTGTTTTTTAAGGTCAGGGTAAGAATGCCTTGTTGTGCAGCAGTACATTGCACTCATTGCAGTAACTCTGCAAAAAAAAGGGTTTTTAATAAAACGTTTTCTCAGGGCCCCAGCATCGACAGCTTTTTCATGTTTATGTGAGGTAGAAAAGTTTGAAGTTCAGTTTATTTTTATAATTAAGTATATAATATATAACTTTTGGTGATATGAATAAAAATAAGTACGTGCTAATATTTGAAGTATCAGCATTTTCTATTTAGTGCAACACTAAGAAGGAAATATATTTTAATAGTTCGGTGTCGGTAACTAGCTAGTGAGGATGCGTGTGACCGTTTTCTTGATTCCTGCTGGTCTCTGCTCGTAATAAGTAGTCAAACAACGTCTACGTTTTTCAACTGTTTTTCGATACCAGTATTTTTTTATTAAATGTTTTCTTACATATTTCCATAGTTACGAAAAAGAGATCGATTAGTGCCTTTATAGGCTAAGATGTTCACGGGTTTTTATTGCAGGGTCATCTAAGAAGAAAAACCTCGGAATGCTATTAAATTAGAGAGTGGAAACTGGAGATTTGATTGTGATGGACGATGAATAATATTTTACTTTGTCCAACTTTGAGATGATGGTTTCTACACAGACAATTATGATAATAAGAGATCTTGCTTCATGCTATTACGCGAGAATTACAAGGGACTAGTATGAGGCCAACAACTTCAACTTTGTACCGAAAATAGACAATCCCCCTAACCTACCTCAGGTTCGCCCTATTGAAGAGACAATCAGCCCTATCCTGTAACTTCAAATCGAGTAGAAATGAGTGCAAACGAATCCAATTATACCAAATCAGAATTATACCAAACCGGTATCTGCTTTCAACTTCTACTATCAAAAATTCACATAGAAATCGAATCCGACTACAGTAAGCCAGTGGAAGTCCCATTCCGATATCGAAATTCGGCGTAGCACTTGCGCAGCATCGGATTTGTTTGACACTACTAACACCTAACAATTTAAACAGGTTATTTTATATATATTTGTGTACCATCGCAGGACGTAGCCCTTAAAAGACTAACGATTCCATGGATCAATAACTGCATGTCGGTGTATTTCTTGGAGAAGAAATAGAAGAAGAATTACAAAGATAAATATGATGTTATAAAACTATAACTGTATGCCCTTTAGAAATTAATTTATTTTAGATAGACCTATTTACTTTACAAAGGCGAGTTACCATAGATAGAAGTAATCCATTCGGAATTTCCGAAACACTATTTATTGGCTTTGCACATCGACATCATACACACTTCCACAACTATCGAATTTTATTAAGTTAGGTAGATACCATGGGTTAGGCTGATGGCAATAAACTAGTAGGTAAGCTACTCAAACTACTGTCATTCTCGTTATTACAAAACGAAAAAAGGAGCCACTTCTTTCTTTTGTTATATTTTATATGTGCCACCAAGTACAAAGATAAAACTTTGTGTCCACTTAGTACCTACACATATTGCAGTTTAATAATTTGTCGCAAAACATTTATTCTTATCGACAGTTATTTTTATTGCAACAAAAAAAAACTGAATGTATGTAATTTTTTTCACCCAGAGAAAAATGCGTTTATCCAGTTGCTTGTTTAGTTTCGTGACAAATATGAAAGAATCAAAATGAATGTTGATGTGCTTTGTAGATCACGAAGGCATAGAGTGTACCTAACAGACATTCAGATCGCTAGGGTCATCACTCTAATTTGAGAGGGTCACTTAAGATGGCAAGTAGCCCTAATGTTAAATGTCAATCGCACTGCCATAAATAGAGCCTGGAGAAGGTAACAAAGGCGTACTGAGCTGGTGGTAATTTGTATGGGGTCTATGACGGAACGTAGGTATATATATGAGGTTTTAGAACCACGTGGTACCATTTGCCGAGAACGTAGGTCCAGAATTAATTCTGCAACAAGACAATACCCGCCCACACACTGTCAGAATAGTGCAAAAATTATTTCAGTGCCCACAATATTAAGGTTATATGGATTTGCCCGCTCGGAATCCAGACCTTAATGCAATCGAGCACGTCTGGGGCACACTTGAGAAGCGACTGAAGAACCGCAGCCACTGCCGAACCTTGAACACGTTGAATAAATCCTCCTGTAGGAGTGGGGGTAGCTGGTTCTACCAGTTATTCGAAATTTAATTGAAAGTATGCCCCGTCGTTGTGCAGAAGTTTAACGAGTTACAGGAAGCCATACACGTTATTATTATTGAACTTTGGCTTTCTTTTGAGAATGTTTTCAAGAGTTTTTACCATATGTCGGCATTTTTATTTTTTTTACAAAAAATTTTACTAAATTTTTAGAGAACAGTATATATTAAAAAAAAAGAATTGTATTAAAAAGTTAATCCAGTAAAAAAATATCCACATTTTTAACAGTGGCTCCTTTTTCGTTTTGAGTACTGTATTTATATTATTTACTTCAAAATAGTAAAGTGCAGTAGTTACCTCAAAAAGTAGTAAAAGCAACAGTTACTTCAAAATAAATTTATTCAAATAGTAAATGTAAATTATTCCAGTTTTGAAACGGGTTTAACAGTTTTTTTTGTGTAACGTTTTCGTAATATTTTATCGCTCTTATATGTTAGTCTCTTCCAGAATGTGGAGATGAAATTCGTCAGTTGTTGCGTATTTTATTTTTCTGCATAATATATTTTTGAGCTAAAAGTGACATTAATTTAATAGTCTTGGCGCATATATGTGAGGTCTACTATTTTGAAATTCTTTTGAAATAGTAAAGAATATTTGATTGATTTATTGCTAAAAGTATTTTTAAAAGTAAAATTTTACAATTATCTGCATATATTATATAATATTTTTATCGTAAATGTCTTGGCATGCGAAATGTGGCAGATTTTCTTCTGTCAATCTTTATATAATGAAATACATGATACGAGTATGTATTATTAAGACATTTTTATCACAAAAAAAAAATTACCGTAATCTTTGGCAAATTCTCTTATTTCTTTCAGCCAAAATTCCTTGATATTCCTATAGCAGCTCAAACTCAGCGATTGCCCACTGACTTTGTCTACTAGTTCAAAAACTTGGTTGTCTTCTGGGTGATCTTTAAGTTCGATCTGAGGGAGCTGAAAATAGTAAAGAAAATATTTTTGGTAATCGGTTTAGTCTATTGTCATTGTGAATAACTTTATATAGAATTGTATAGAACATATAGAACTTCACTCTAAGGGGGGGCAATAACCTTTTTAAATGTGATTAGTCTACACTATAGGTATTTCAAAAACATTACTGTTAGTAGGAGGCCCTAGGGCGAAAAAAATTATTCGCTTGCACTAAAGTGTCGATGAATGGCAACCTATATAAGGTTAATAAGAGTCACTTTATGTTCAAGAAAATCCGTTTTGCCACCCACACCCCCGCGTCGTCTAGAAGACATCAACCACTAAAAAATGCTGTTTTGCTTTATTCCATATTTCAAAAACACCTGGGGATAACAACACTCATATAAGAGGTATCTAAAGAGCTGGAAAGGTTAATTTGCCTAGTATATATACCGTGGTATTGTTTCTCAAAACAGCAAATGAAGAGTGGGTAGTTACCTCCAACTGAAACTACTTTGACTTCAGCGTTGCTGAGAGCACAACGTCAGATATACATTTGGATAAACTCGCAAGAAAATATTGTTGGGGAACTAAATCCAATGTAAAATCATTTATTTGAAACATTTTTTGTTTTTTCCTTTGCTGCCAAAAAATCAAACCTAATATTATATAAAAAAAATATAAAAAATATAAAAAACCTAATATTATCTTTAGGTAAAAATATCTCGTTTAGTTTTTGAGATATTACAAAAACTGTTATAAGGTTTTCAATTCTTTATGATAGTAACGGTAAACGAAAATTTTATCCTAGGTCATTCTGTTCCTGAGATACAGGTGACCAAAAATTTGACCATTTAAGGGAAGGTGGTGGACAATTATGCTTGGGTGGGAGTGCGAGATCGATTTTTGTGAACAGCAAGTTACCCTTATTAACACCATATGGGTCGCGAATCATCGACATTTTGGTGCAAGCGCAATGCCCTAGGACCTCCTACTATGTTATGCCAATTTGTGTATCTTCAATATCAGAAGATCTAAAGTTATTGTATAAAAATATGTAGTCTCAAAAAATATGATTACTTAAGTAATACATAAATAAATAGTAAAATTCTAACAGAAACCCAAAAAGAACTTAATAAATATTATAACAAAAAAAATAATTACGTAAATAATTATTATAACAAAAAAAATTAGGTATTTATTTTTTCAAACGCATAAAAACAATCTTTTCATTTGGCTATTATATCCAAAATTTCTATAATCTTCGGCAAATTAGTTATAAATTGTAAAACAGATTCGTGGCTCAATTTGTGAGATGGTGAACCATCTTGTTCGTTCACATAAACTTGTAAGGTTGTCCTCCAATTTTCGTTTTAGAATGGTTTCCGTTTAGGAGATGCATTGAAAAAAGCAATAACGTCTTTTATGAGACCCACAGCATTTCTAACGGTTTGAACATTGGATGTTTTCGCCATTGATATATTTAATGCGTGGCTAACCCACGGACTCTTTAAAAATTTACTAATACGAGCTTGAGCAGAGAATAGAGCTAAATTAGGTTGAAAGAGTTAGACCATGAAGTTGAAAAGCTTGTGGTTGACTTCAGGGCAGCAACCCGCGTGGAACAATATACCCACACTGAAGCCAAAACACCAGGTTTGAGCTATACATCAAAGAAAATCGAGACTTGGTTAACAAAAAAACTTCCTCCCTCTGGAAGGCCACTAAGTTCTTGAATAGGCCAAGAATTCCTATACCCTTCCATTCGACATGATGATGACAAATACATTCCTGCAATATGAGCCTACTGTCATAGAAGAGATACTGCAAATTACTAACAGAGTTGGCACGATAATTAAGCCAGTTACACCTGCTGAAATCACCAAAATTATCAGAAATAAAGTTACTACAAAGAAGCTCCAGGTTATGATCTGATAACTGCACAAATACTTAAGGAGTTGCCCCGTAAAGGCACCGTGAAACTGACGCATCTCTTCAATGCAGAATACGACTCCGATTCGTGCCGATACAGTGGAATATTGCTGAAGTAATAATGATTCCCAAACGCGGCATATCTCCTGAAAATAGAACATCATAGCAACCAATTGCCTTATTGTCGATTATATCCAAGCTTAGAATAGCTCCTTTTGCAGATACTCAAACCAATAATTGAAGAAAATCAGTTTATTCCGTCCCACCAGTTTGGATTCCTAGATGTGGCCCAATTGTTCGACGAAGTGTGGCATCGAGGCCTGGAATACAAGCTAGAAAAATATTTGTCACGGCAAATGAGCCAATTCTTCGTTCATACATCACTGATCGTCACTTCAGAGTTATGGAGAAGAATATTCTGACCTCAAAAAATTTGTGCTGGAGTACCTCAGGGCAGGATCCTTGGACTTGTTCTCTACCCGCGGTACACCAACGATATTCCACAAAGCGACGGAGTTACGGCAACATTCGCCGACGACACTGCTCTGCTCGCTACAGACCAAAACATTCAGTCAGCCACAAATAAACTTCAAACAGCAGTCAACAATATAATAAAGCAATAATAAATAATAATAAAAAAAAACGTATCAAACTAAACGGGGCGAAATCGATTCACGTCAAGTGATTGCCAACCAGCAAACAATCCCACATGCCAACGAAGCAAAATATCCAGGTATGACTTTAGATGCCAAGCTTCGCTGGAAAACACATGTGATGTCACATCACATGTGATGGAAAACACATGAGACACAGAAGATGTCTATCACACGAACCAAGTTATTAGTGTTATGTGGAGTGTGTCACTGGATACTCAACTCTACTGAACAGCTCAGATATTCAGAAAAAAGTGATTTAATCTAGCTACAATGTTCAACGTCGAGCGTATTTCTAAACAAAAATTTACTATTACGAGTACTTTTAGATTGAAAATTTCGATGGTATATGTTTGGTGGCTTTTGTTTTTTGTTACTTGTTACCTCTGTTCTGGCGGGGGGGGAGTAATTACCCCCTTATCCCCTCCGTAAATACGCAACTGAACTCATATTTTTAAGCAAAATTAAAGCTATGCTTACCCTAACAATATCCTTAAGTTGAAAGATAGACCTGTCCTCGGAGATCCGCCTGACTTTACAGATGAGAATACGCGCCTTAAAGAGAAAAAGGTACCGCTCTTTTGTGATATCTACAAAAGTTATGGAGAATCTGTCGTGCGCTAGGAGGCGTCCAAGTTTGTGGATGCTTCCGCGGTAACCTTCGATGCTAGAGGTGAACTTATCGTCTTGCGCTCGATGGGGGACACTTAGCATCAACTCCAAGGCCTTCTGGAGATCGCTGTTGTTCTCACCAAGACACGCGCTATACCTTACCAACTCCTGCAAAAGAGATATTGGTACTTCATTCAAAATGCATTAATAGAAGAATGGATACGAAGTAAAAAAATATGGATATTTACTAACAAAATAAGAACTCATAGAGTCTCGTATACGTAAAAATTGTATTTCAAGGATTGTTGAAAATTTTTATTAGACCAGGCAATTTATATATAAAAAACGGGGGGTCGACTGCAAAAGATCATGTAGTTTTAATTTAATATTTTAATATGTTGTTAGGACCTATGTCGGTAGTAACACAAGTTTGCAGCTGGAACTTTTTGCACTTGTTTCGAAAAACACAAACGAAAAAGTTTCGTTTCGGCCATGTATCTTGCCAAATATTGAGAAAAGTCCTGTTATCACAAGGAGAGTCCAAAATCTAATCTGACCTTAAATAAATTAAAGCTAAATAAATTTATTACAAATTCACTAGCATGACTCTCTTCGTGAGATTAGTACTTTTCCCGATATATGGTAAAATATCAAAACGAAACTTTTCGGAAAAAAATGACAATTCTTGAGGAGCTGTATCTCGAAGAGGTCTTAACGTACGGAACTCAGTTTGAGCTTAAATTGTTGCAAACTGATCTACTTTAAAGAATGTTAAGTTTTTCTGTAGGATGTATACTTTACGAAATATTGAGAAAAAATTGAAAACAAGTGCACAATTTTCGTTGTTTTTGGGCATTGCGCAACTCGCACAGGTCTTTCGAAGCTGCAAACTTGTGTTCTTACTATTGTGTGCTATTGGCATATGTCCCAATAACATATTAAAAAATTAGAACTTCATGACCTTTTGCAAGGTCGGATGTATAAATTGACTGGACTATTATATAGGAAAATTCTGGTTTAAAACTATTTAGATGCTAATTGTTCTCTTCCTTGGGAAAATTATGGTAATTTTTAGAAATATGTACCTATAGTTCTTTGGTTTGATATGCAAAGTAATGGAATGCGGGGCACAGTGGCGCGCGCAATTATCCTAATATAGGAAACAAAATAAAAAATAATAATTTTATCATTCTCGTAGAACGGAACAGCTGCCCAAAACTGCATGGCAGAAAGGGCAAATTAAAGACTCGCTAGAAGAAGGAAACATTAAACACGATGATTCACTACTTAAAGCTAAATTGTTGACCTGGCCAGGCAACATTTTCCAGCTTTCAAGAAGTATGTAGTGGATAAACTGGCCAAACCAAGAGGAATGGAGGTAATTCGATTGCCTCCATATCACTGCGAATTGAACCCAATTGAGCTTATTTGAGAGCAAATAAAATAACTATATGTGCAAATAATAACAGATCCCGCAAGTTAGTGGGTTAATTTGTTATAAATTTTACTAACAATCTTACCCATACTAATAATAAGTAAGCTAACCACGTTCTATTCTGGGCGCTCTTACCTCCTCGTGGTCCTTGCTGGGGAATAGGAATTTAATTTTTTTCTTTTATTTTAAATTGTTATAGGCTAAATTGAGCACTAAGTTGTACACGCAGCATGCAAAATTTTTTCAATATATTTTCAATACATTAAAAACTATATCATTTTGTGGCTTAAAGTTTTGCACATATATGAATATGACATAATAAGACATCTTTTGAAGTCACTTCACCTTGGTTGCGCATGATGATACGCCACTGAGAAGTAAATCTAGTAAATGGCCGGCTTGTTCATGCAGGTATCTTCTAAGTGAGCGAGAAGGGAAATGGGATTTATATGAATTGAAGAGTTTAGCGACCGATATGGAAGCCGCGGACTGGAGACCCTAGTTCTATTCACAAGAAATTGTGGCGGTATACAATTTTACACTAAATATCCTTTTCTATTGCATAGTGATGTGACCGCTTCTGTACGGGTTTTCTTTGTAAAATGCCGCTCAATTTTTTGCTCTAGTTTGTATATCAAATGAAAACATTATATCTATAAATAATTTATAAAAGGTAGGCAATCAACATTAAACCACTAGAAGCTTTTTTGTAGAGGTTTCGTCATTTTATTGCTACGTTATCTTTTATTTGGAGTGGAAAAATTCGCTATATAATATGTACCGTCTGGACGAATGTTACCGAAGGGATGAGGGAGATAAAGATGACGTTCCTTTATCTATGTTAAGGCCTAAGCCTTAGACAGCTAAGATCCCTGAGATGTCTAAGATGTCATACCTTTGACGCAGAAGAGATCCATTTTGGAAGAAAGCGCCTACCTACATCCTTTCTGCGTTACTCATTGCATCAAATACGTCTATAGAAATCCAGGTAATATTATATCGACATGATTAGGTAGGTAGGTACCAACTTATTCTTCTAAAATTATATATGACTATTTTTAATATTGTGCCTTACCTTCTGCTTAGTGGCTTCAGATAAAGCAAGCGCTTTTAGAATATTCACAAGCAGCAAACTTAAAATCCCGATATAATATACACATTCGTTGAACTCCATGTTTTTCTCACGTTTGGTTTCCATGTTTATCTTGTGAACATATTTAATTCTGATCCCAAAATCTAATTCGAATTACCTTGTAAGTCTTATAAACGAGTAAAACAACAGCTACGGCAGCCATTAGCTGAACGCAACTGTCTGAAGTAATGTCTTCTATTAACTGTGAAATAATGCACATTTCAAGACCAAGACAGATTTTTGAAGGTAACTCTCTTTCTGGATGTTTCTATAAGTGCCTATACATGTAGTACATCATGTATATTAATGCTATTACACCAATGTAATATATACATAAGTCGATTTCCATACTAGAATTTTGATTTATGAGGGTTTTCTAAGATTGACAATACATGACACGACACATATGACAGGACAGGGATGTTGCCAAATGTGTGAAGTAGGCCAAGCAGAATAGGACAGAAATAGCCGGTAACCGGAACTAATTACCCTAAAGTTGATTTTCTGAGGAAACGAAGTTTGTTATGTTATATGTAAAGCATGTTACAAGAAATCCCCAGTAATCAAAGTGTCGGATGACCTTGAAAACCGATGCGTGACAAAATCCACCGCAATTTCCTCGTCTGGGCACACAGTCAGTATAATACCGTGGACTGAATAGTATACAGTATGTCCCAAAAGTTTGGAATAAAATTCGTAAAACTATTATTAGCAATGTTTTGGAAAAAATCACATACGTCGATTTTTGTGGTAAAATTCTAACCTACAGGAGTTATTTTCGTTCGTTCATCCTCATCCTCAACCCCCTAACCCCCACCAATCCCAATTTTAGAATATTAAATAGCACAATACCCCTTGTGATGCCTTTTTTCAAAGGATTTTTATGCTGAATACAGCAAAAAGAGAAATTTTAATTTTGGATCATAAATAACTAAGATATTCGCTAAATTAAAGTTCCCATGGTTACCTATGTGAAAAATAAGAACGTTAAAACAATTGCCAATCAATGACATTTGATAAAAAATACTTGACATTTCTCTTAGTGCAGTTTATTTTGGCGTTTTGTCAAACTTCACAAATTTTGAATAATGCCTAATTTGTCAGATAAACAATGGCTTGAAATCCTAATAATGATTGGATGCGGAGATAAAATGAGAAGTCAGTCGGAAGTTTGTGAAATGTTCAATAAGGTTTATACTAATAACAGAGTTTCACAATCAACCGTGAGTAAAATTGAACAAAAATTTGCGCAAACTGGATCCGTAAAAGACGAAAGACCAGGTCGACCTAAAACATTAAATGACGATGAACGTCTTCATGCTGAGTTTAACCGAAAATCCAATTAATTCTGTGATAAAAATAGCTCAACAACATTTCTCAACAACAGTAATAGCCAAAATTTGGCTAATTTCAACATGCCTGTGTAAATATGTCATAAATGCCCAAAAACATAAAATATATGCCCAAAAACAGCCCCAAAATAATGAGATTGCGCTAAACCTCGAAGGGGTTGGACTGCGTTATTTTGGTTGTAAACTTAGGAAACAGTTCTCGATCAACCATGCAAAAATCAGCTATTTAGCTTTTTGTTTGTATATTTCCTGGAAAAAAATTTAAATGAAAAACCACCCATATTGCAACAAGTGCCCCATACAAGGGGTGTGTAGGGACTTTTTGGTTGGGCACTCGGGAGACACCCTTTCATCGACCCTAAAGAAATCAGCATGCCGGCGAATTATTTGTGAGAACCACCTATAGAGAAAGTCTACTTTTACTGTATTAGTAATTTTATAGCAAATATGTGTTAATAAAGGTATTAAACTCTTTTTTGTAAGTATGGAAATATGTAAGAAAACTAGTGCTAGATTATATTAGTGCTAGATAAAGTTGAACCTTTGCAGGAGCTAAGAGACCGATTTTGCAGCCAGACCTGATTTTTCTCACAATTTTTTAGAGCGTTTAGAAAACAAAGCTGATTTTTGTTGAAGACGGAAATAACATTTCTGTTAAATCAATTAAATGGATTGTTTAAATGAAATAGTATATTGATTTTTATTTTAATTAAGAAAATTGTTTGTATTTTTCTTCTTCCATTAATACAATAGGCAAGTAATGTTGAAAATTTAGAGGCACAAGCATCTACTGGAACGTTTATTTACATCATGTGACAGCGTACCTTCAATGTTATTGGTCAGTCAATTTAATCTTGTGCCATGTTCCCAGTTTAGATTTTTTTTATAAGGTACACATATTGACTCTAAATCGAATTAAGTTGATTTTATGCTATCCACATTGGTCATTTGATTCTTATGTTTAATAACAGACACTGATATTAATTTGTGCTAAATCTCAGCTGGAAAAGTTAATTAATGTTATGAGTTATGAGTTAATGTTAAGTTGCGTATGTTTTGAAGTAGCTCTGTCATTATATTTGTGTGGCGTCAAACTGTAGTTATTTGTGAGAAGTGTTCGAATTTAGCTCTTTCATGGCCCTTGGAAATAATGGTGAAAAAGTGCGAGGCTTGCAAAGAGCCGTTTGAAAAGGGATCTCAGCGTTCATTTTGGCGAAATCGAGGTACGCTTTGTTTACTAATTTGTGTTCCGTCTTTTTCCCACCATAATTGTTTTTCTAGGTGCTCTATATTTTTTATGATCGAGGGTATTTTTAAAGGTTCAATAATAAATATATCTAGTAATATATTAAATATTACGATATGTATGTTTATTATTTCCTTTTCACATAAATGTTATTTCTGTCTTCAACACAAATCAGCATTGTTTTCTAAAAGCTTAAGAAGTCTGTTTGCACTTCTTAAAAATGCAACTTGAACTCTTACAATATATGCAGGCGTTCTAACTGAAATAGGTCTACCTGCAGATTTCTTCTTTAGAGCTGATGCTGTGATTCTAAATTCAACCCATTTTAAACTTCAGTTCTACACAGAGGAATCAAATTGAATCTTGTGCGAAACTGACCTTGAGTAACAACAATAGACTCTTTATTTTTAAAGAAAAAGAAAAAAGCGCGATAATTTATTTTTCGAACCCAGCAGTACGTTACTGTCTATTTGACAATTATAACATTTATAAATCTCTATGGTTACATTTCAAAAAGATAGTAGTATACAGAATGTAACTTTACATAGTTATTTTTTGATTTGATTTTTTTTACTTCGGTACACCCTGTATTTTTTGCAAAAAAAAAATATTTTTCTATCGAAATCGAATAACACCAAAAATTTACCTATAAGTTTTTCAGAGGCAAAGTTATTAAACTTCACCATGTATCACTACATTATGGGCCACCCTATATGATATATTATCTCACTATTTGTTACAGGTACCACTGAGATACCTAGTATTTCCGTAAAAGAGAAAATTGGAGAATATCAAAGCGGTACCTACATAGCAATTTAGTCGATAAAACAAATCCGCTGCCAAAATTATAGTTACTTAATTGTGGAATTGTTGAACATTACTGAAACCCAAATAAACAATCCCAATACTTGATTTTTCCGAACGATTTCATATTTGTTCAATTCCACGTCTTGACATTGCCGGTGGGCGGCATATGAAATAGGTCAACATTTCTATTTCGGTAGCTCTATATATACTGTGATTTCGGGATCGGCGCCCATTCTGCACATATTCCGCACGTAACGTCTATTATCACCTATTCGAAAATAAAAACAATTTCTTTCTAACTCATGTACATATTTTTCTACATGCGAAATTAGGTAAACATCTATGTATAAATACTAATTATTTTAGTCAAGTAGGTAAGTACCACGGCGTGCCCAGTGGCGGCGATAAGGCCCGCGCAGACCCTGCACTGCGGGGGGGCCTCGACCAATGCCAAGATCGAATACATAATCGGTACATCAATATCCCTTTCATCGTTCACCGAAAAATTATTTTTTTGTAGGTCCTGTAAACAACTGTAGACCAAGTATTGTTTTTTAATTGGAGGCTGTCCTATAAGATGGGCATCCCGATTTGATTGCCTCAGTGCTAGTTATGTAAACTGTAAATTTATAATGCAGTGTTTATCTACTTTAAATTTAATATGTAAAAAGCCAGCTGATAGAGACGAGGCGAATTATATTCAACGTAAAATGAGTACATATGAATTTATCCTGCTGCTATTTTTTCAACCTGAAGTTTTAGACAGTATTAATTTAATTTCAATTCGCTTGCAGATCTCAACATTCGATGTTGATCGATCTTTAATTGATGATGCAACAAAGAACTTGATTTTGAGAACTTGAAACAGATTTTATCTGTTTATTTTATCTGGGGGTTCTTATTTCATCTGTACGGGTGAGGGGGGTCATAGAAACTTTTTGCGGGGGGGGGGGCTACACATTGTTACTGCCGCCACTGGACGTGCATATTCTTTAATATTTCGGTATTGTTATCCTTGACCAAGAACGTGCTGTACAAATTACATTAGGAAGGTACACCAAAACGTGTATGGTTTCCTTAGAATGGAGAAAAAATTCAGCTATGGAAGTTTTTGTAAGGGGATTTCAGTGAAACACAAATATAAATTTATCGGAGTGCTGTCTATATACTTCCAGATGAATAATGGATTGTTTGGATTGTTGAAGACATTATGTATTTTGTCGTTTCTTATTTTGTAACTAAGTTTTGTTGCTAATTATTATTAGAACCCGGGAAATGAAAAAAATATAAAGATTGAGAAAATTAAAAAAGAATTTAAAAGTTGACGTTGTTTTCATGTTATAATTATATAAAAAGTATAACACTATTAGAAATTAATGTATTGTTTTCTTCACTGTGTTATAACTTGTCATAAAGAGAAAAGGAAATCGTTGAAGGCATCTGAGGACGGGTAGTTGTTTGGTAGTGGTGATAGGTCGACATGGATGATGACCTACTAAGGAATTTCTCTTTGCCTAATGCTAATCCAAAAAGAAATTAGCATTTGAATCGGCAGAAACAATGTTCACAATCACAAATTAAATTTACAATACCATAATAAAACGAAAAAAAACCTGTTAGACCTGATGAAATAGAGCGTTGGAAGCGTTAAAGACAGCGTTGGAAGTTTTTCCTAACGATAACTGAGTTTATTCAAATTGTTACTCAATACCACTGCATGTATCGTCACCCAGGGATTATGTTGTTCTACGAGTATATCAACATTTGGTCGATAATACGTTATATATACCATTTTTCTTAGAATATTGAGCATTGATTTTGAGAACTTGAAACAGATTTTATCTGTTTATTTTATCTGGGGGTTCTTATTTCATCTGTACGGGTGAGGGGGGCCATAGAAACTTTTTGCGGGGGGGGGGGCTACACATTGTTACCGCCGCCACTGGACGTGCATATTCTTTAATATTTCGGTATTGTTATCCTTGACCAAGAACGTGCTGTACAAATTACATTAGGAAGGTACACCAAAACGTGTATGGTTTCCTTAGAATGGAGAAAAAATTCAGCTATGGAAGTTTTTGTAAGGGGATTTCAGTGAAACACAAATATAAATTTATCGGAGTGCTGTCTATATACTTCCAGATGAATAATGGATTGCTTGGATTGTTGAAGACATTATGTATTTTGTCGTTTCTTATTTTGTAACTAAGTTTTGTTGCTAATTATTATTGGAACCCGGGAAATGAAAAAATATAAAGATTGAGAAAATTAAAAAAGAATTTAAAAGTTGACGTTGTCTTCATGTTATAATTATATAAAAAGCATAACGCTATTATAAATTAATGTATTGTTTTCTTCACTGTGTTATAACTTGTCATAAAGAGAGAAGGAAATCGTTGAAGGCATCTGAGGACGGGTAGTTGTTTGTAGTGGTGATAGGTCCTAATTATCATTTGATTAGGCAGAAACAATGTTCACAATCACAAATTAAATTTACAATACCATAAGAAAACGAAAAAAAAAACTGTTAGACCTGATGAAATAACGTTATTCTTATTACAAATTAAAGACAGCGTTGGAAGTTTTTCCTAACGATAACTGAGTTTATTCAAATTGTTACTCAACACCACTGCATGTATCGTCACCCAGGGATTAGGTTGTTCTACGAGTATATCAACATTTGGTCGATAATACGTTATATATACCATTTTTCTTAGAATATTGAGCATGTTTTATATCCGCAAAAAATAGCTATCTTGCTCCAGGGTTGCAATTTCAATGCGAAATATTAGGAAGCATAAATTTATCTTCAAAAACATTACAGCCGACAGAGACAGATTTGGAAAACGCCATGATGATGCTAAATTCTAGTTTAACTTCTGCCATAAACCTTCATAATAATTTTGCAAAAAGATACTGAACTACTGTTTGGAGTGGAAGTATATAAAGCCAGTATCGATATTATTACAACTTAGTTAAAAAATCGTGTTCAGCGTATGAGCGATACAAACGCGAATTTTAAATTTCTTTTGTCAAAAAATATAAAAAATACAAACGAGATATTATACAATAGTGCCACTAAGCTACAAAAATCTTATCAACTGATCAACCTCTTTTGAATTTAAATTCAAGTATAAATGATCAATGAAACAGGTCGTACACCACTCTGAAGATCCTCAATGAAGGTGAAAGAACTTGTACAACTTCTAAGTGGTTCGTTTCCATGTGTATCTCCAGATGTAGCACTGGTAAGTGTATCTTCCTTCTTATTCGTCTATACTCTATCCAACGAGACTTGCTTTGCGCATCGGCGACTAAAGAGGAGGGGCTCTGTAACGAGCTACGCAGGACCGTCATTCGATGAAATAAATTCGTAAGTAGGTGAAATAAATTTTATTTTGAAAACATGAAAACATTTTATTTATTTAACATAAATTTATTATAAATGTATGGCGATAATGGTGGATTTATCTCGTCTCTATCAGCCAGCCATTCTTATAATAGATTTAAAACTTATTTCACAATCGTAAACAACACAACTAAAATAACCGTACTTGCGAGACTACAAATACAAACTGTGAATAGGTAGGCAGTAGTAGGTACTTTATATAATTAGGTACCAGGTAGGTATCGGACCCAGGCGCCGGCCCTGGCTACCTGCTGAGCCAATTAAGACGTTGAGGGCGTTGAACTAATGTTCTAAGGGTCGGAGATCTGACCAAAACAGACGAATTTTCGCTCGAGTGCAAGTCCATTCTCTCGTTGGATACAGTATATATGCTTATTTCTCTAGGTAATGTATATTTAATATATACGTGTTATAGTGTTATTATGTTGTGCCCGAATTATTATAATAACTTAATTTGTCATCTGACATGCCAAAAAATGGAAATTAATAAATAACATCATAAATATGCATATTACCTTTAGTAGAAGTTGGTAGTCGTTTATACGTTGTATCGGAAGTTTCAAATGCTCGGAAATACTTTTGTCGTCACCCAGGCGTTGTGACAACTCCTGCAATTAAAAGAAATCATTATAAAACATAAGTAGACTGTTGGCTATGTAATTGAATAAGTAACTAATTCGTTCAAAGCAATTGTTTCATATGTTCAATAATTCCTTAAAAATGATAAATTCACAAATTGCTATTACTTTTAAGTATTTTAACTGTAATTCAAAAACTATCCATTTTTAGTATAGAGACATAATACGATTTTTTGTAGATAATCCAATTTCCTATCGAAAAGGCAAAGTAAAAAGCCAAAAACATTTTTCCAAACGCTAAATTAACTCCTATATAAAAGTCTATCGATAGTCACATTTTTGTCACTTTGACAATGATAAAAACGTGCATCGTTTTTTATCACCGACAAAAATGCCTTATCCTCAGAAGCACATCTAGTAGTCGCACGTCACTTACATGTAAAAAATATATCCTGTCGGCTATAATTTTTAAGTATTGTGAAAACTATATTGTACAATATGAGTCGTTTTGGAAAAATTTCGACTGAAAAATTTCCAAACAACAGAAAAATCAATTCCGCAATCCACAAAAACACGTAATCGTCAAAATGGTGTCTCCATTTATTGTTTTGTCAAATTCGAAATTTCGAAAGATATTTGTTTTGATAGATACAGGACATATCTATGGTAACGACAAGTAAATATATATACAATGATATAAGTTAAAAGATTCAGTCTTACAATCCTCATTTAAAATTCGTTTTTTTCTTAGTTATTTTAATCATTTTACTTAGATTTAAGGTTTGAGGAAAAAATATTATATGACGTTCGGAGGACCAGATACATTATGTGCTTCGCATGGATTGTCTGATGAACGTAGTGAGTTTTTCCACGCTTAGTTCATAAAGTATCACTTATTCTCCTAATATAATATACTATAATAAGTAATAATAAAGTAAATATTTATATTTAATACAAATTATATTTTTATTCGCTTAACTGCCTTCAATACCCCACCCCTATAGTTCACTATCATTAATGTTTCAAATTAACAACTGGTGGAATAACAACTTGGCAAATTACAATTTTCATTAATTTTGCAATTTTTCACCAACGCGGTTTTACATTATTTCACAAACGCTTTATTGTGAATTAAAGGCAGGTCGGCTAAAAGTGATATTTAGTATAAATGTTATTTTAAAATCGCTATTTAAAACTGACAAACACATTTATATGTTTACATTTTCTAGATTCGTGAGACATTCTGCCAAAATCTATTATAGGATATAGGATGGTCGACATGGTTTAGATCTTGCATAAGTACAGCGCGCAACCGAAGATGCCTTTTTGTTCACGGTTCCAACTGCTACTTTTCGATGTGAACCTTTGCTTTTTACTTTAATTATTGATCGAAGTGTCTGCGAAATCACACTGTTCTTCTCCGCTAAACAAGTGACAGTTAATTAAATAAAGTAAATAAATATATGTACTGGGAAGTGCAATGTATATTTTAATGAATTAGCAATTACAAAGTTACAGTGAAGCGAACGAAACAGTAAGAAATTATAAGAATAAACATTGGAACATACCAGACATGTTGCCACATCTACCGGAATTTTTACCACTCCTAACAAATATAGAGCCTACAGACATCTTTGCAAGGATTTCAGGAGGAAATGGAATTCATATTGGAATATCTAGCTGGTTATTTCAGGAGATACCGGAATCTCACAAAAAAATCGAAAATTCGAGTACACGAACATTCGAGATTCACATGAGTCAGTAGTCGTAGATTAATTTTCGTAACATTTGGATAAGTAACTGCGAAACGAAACCCAAAGATCACTGCTACAGACGATGCCGACTTACTCATCGTGCAACGGCCATACACGAATCTCATAAAAGTGACACAGTAGTCGTTGTTGGATAAGGCCAGAGCGAGACCAGAGGTCAAGCGATTTTGTCAAATGTCAGTTTTTCGAGCAAAATTACTGATTGGCAAAACTTTGAGTTAAAAAGAACATTTTCCCTAAATGGAGAGCTCGTGTTTTTTGGCAACATAAATTAACGACAGAATATGTGAACGAACAACAACAATAATTATCTTTATTTATATAATTATTAGAAGGAATAGTTAATAAATATAGAGTTGTACAAATTGTTTGCTTTGGTGTACAGATTTCAATATTTTCCTCTCTAGTTTCCAGACATGTCGAATATTCGTTTTGACTTGTTTTATGCGAAGACCGCTCACGTGTCAGGCTCGGCTACGTAACGCTCCTTCGGGTTACATAGCCAGCTCGAGTCGACTAAGTGAGAGAAGATCAGTCGGCAGAGCGAGACAGTAGAGAGGGTTTGTGGGTATTGAATGAGACTGAGCTGTCACGTTCGTATATGTAACCCTCAACCCACTCGTTGACTAAGCGAGAGAGATAAACTTGAAATCAAAAATGTTTACAGCATATTTTAGCTTCCATAGGCCCATTGTTTTATGCTTAGAATAGAAGAATATAGAACAATAGCAGTGAAGAAGTCATATATAATTCACAAATATTATTGTTTTTGTTTATTTTGTAACTAATATTACTTCATGGGTACAGAGATAAGAATAAATAATTTTATATAACAATATCGATATTATCTTTTGTTGATTCAACGAACTAATCCATTAGATAACATGCATATAATTATATAGGTATTATAACAGGCGTATTTTTTAAAATAGTAGATAATACCTGTTAAGGGAGAAATATATATTTATTGTTTCCTAAGTAAAAGAAAATACAATACATTTTATCAGAAAGCAATGTATCAGGAGGTTCCGTCTGGTCGGGTAACCGTCCAATTGTTTTCCGCTGTATATCGAATTGAATTGAATTGGATTGAATCGAATCGACTGCCGTCGCAGTACTTGCTAATTATGAGTAGGTATTGGCGGCATCTAGCGCCGGTTGTCTGAAGCATCTGTGTTACGGGCGTACGCTCAACGTGTTGTTTTAAAACACTGAGAATAAATCATTAATTTTAATTGAACGTAATTTAATATTATACATGTGTGTACATATGTAAATGTGACAGAATTTGCTGTGTATGCATAAGACGTTATTCATCAACATTAGAAATAGTGTGTGTTTAAGATCACAAGATTGCCGCTTGCTGCGTCTTACCAATAGCGATAATATTTCGTACTCAGCTATGTTTTTGAAGTGAAAACTGTATTAACGGTTGTGGTAGTATGGGCGGACGGTTACAGTATATATTTTAAAATTCGAAAATTAGGTTTCACTTCTATCGTGTGGTCATAAGGACACACCCATGGTTTTTTATACGCTTAACACCACAAGAAAGACTATATCTACCAAAAATATTATTGACTCGAAGCTGCGTACGTACCCAACATCTGAGATAAGACATACAAATTTCCATGAAAGAAAAAATTACTGCGCCATATGATATTGTGACATAAATAAATTTGAAATATAGAAAAAAATACGTTCGTGTCTGTCTGAAATGCTAAATGTTAATTTATATAGATTATTATATAATCGATATACTCACGATTTTGGCATAAATCCAGCTATATATTTAATGTCCACATGTGAATTTCGTTTTTGATGTTGACCTTTTAATTACGAACGTCGATTCATTAATATATATCGCTCTGGAATTAATGTCGAGTGTCGAGTGAAACCTCACCTGAAAGGTTCATCTATTTCCTATACAGTCATATAAACGTCTTCTACCTTATAGGTATGTCATTTTGCAATAAAATATCATTCTACTTCCTACATTCTTCTACATTCTACATTCTACATTCTTTAATGTATGTACCGAACCAGGATCCAAATTTGTGTAAACCGTTGTACTTCAGAATGAAGTCATGTTCCAATATATTTGCCTACCCAATAGATAACGATGCCGTATGTGAAGCCAGATTATTCAAAAATTTACAATCCTTGCCAAACATCCCTAGTCTCCAGCGAAGGCTACAACGTCCAAAAACTCGAAGAAAACATGTGATTAACTATCATTTCAGAACCACATCTAATCAAAATCAGCTGTCCCAAGAGAAGATCCATTACTAAACTAATTCACAAAAAATAGCATCCTCAAACTGCAACCAGGATGTAGTGCTTTTATTGGAATAACGAAAGTCCAAGCAAGTACCAGAAACTTCGTGGAAGTCAACTACAATCCACATCCAGTCGTAATACCTTATGATTGTTGTAGTATCATTCCAGACAAACAAAAATTAAAGCCTCTCAAACTTAACAACCTAGACGTAGAAGAGCTTGAAATTGCCAAGCATAAGTTAGGCTAAATATTCCCGCAATTTAGACGAATTCATCAATCAACCATTCGTAAAGAGACACACTTCATGGTTCACGTATTTTATTATCACACGGATAATATTACTAGTTGTCCTCTACATAATATTTAAATGTAGAAGAAGAAGATCGCCGAAGATAACCATCATCGTCCCAGCAAGTGTATCTTCTCCAAAACCAAGACCGAGACGAACACTCGGCAGATTCGTAAATATTCTCCTAAGAAGACGACCGTCCAGCCATCCCGAAGAAGGACCATCAGAAGAAAATATCAAACTGAATTGACAAAAAGACTTTTATTTATTGTACTCACATATTACCATATTTATTTTATTGTATTTTAACATTTTATAACAATTTTATTATTTTTATATAACTTCTAAAAGTTGCTGTATAACACCAACTTTTTCTATAAGGAGGGAGTTGTTATAAAATATTGAAGCCTAGTGTATAGCAGTAATATATAATTTTGTTATTCACAAGTTATTCTTTTGCCGATATAGCAAGATCCCACAGCTTCCCCTGATATCAGGTTACAATGCTTTCGTATTAGATATCAGCTTTAGTTAGCTTGGTCGATAGTATTGCACCTGCATTTCTTAAAACGCTGTAATTGTAAACTGCTTCCAGCATATAAATACAAGTGTAGAATTATGTAGCATAAGTGTAGTCTCTGTAGTCAAACAGTAAAGTATAAATTTAACTCACTCATATTTATTATTCGTCACGATAGTTGCAACTATCCATTTTCTGTAAAGTTTTTAAAAAGTTATTTTCACGACGAGTGATGTAACACCAGTTGTATATCTAGACATATATATATGGAAACGAATCATTGAGATTGAGGTTACACAAGTTCTTTCGCTATTCTGAGGAGCCTCAATAAAGGTGAAAGAACTTGTACAACTTAATAATTCGTTACTTTACTCTCTTTCATTTTCAGATAGAAAATAGAGGGAAATATTATAATAACCTGTATAATGTAGTTTCTATTAAATAAATGTAGGTACACAACCATTTATACTACTTTTATAACATATAACATATGTTATAAAAGCACAACATATTTCGATAGATTTGTGAGAAATTGGTGGGTAGCTAGGCTTATATATAATACAAAATTGGCACCACTGATCAACTAGCCACATGCATAAACTGTGTCGTGGAAAACGTGTTACGTAAGAACTTCTAACTGAATTGTGCGCCGCTTTATAGAATAAATCGTGCATGAAGAGCAATAAATCAAAACATAATTAAAATAAGGGACCATTAAACATAGTCTACTTGTAAATGTGTGCCAAATGGTTAACATAATTCTTCAAGATCATTGTATTAAGGTTTAGAGACTAAATTAGAATAGCTAAGTCAAGAATTTTCTTTCTTTTGTGTGCCGTTTTGAACTTGTTGTGAGTAGTGCCAACGTAATGGAATTTTAAGAATTTGGCACCCAGAGCTGAGTAACTGTTTATATAAACAATGCGAGGATGTGGGTAAGGGAATGGTGAACTGGAAAAGTAGGTAAGTACCATAATTGAAATAATATATTGTTTAACTATATTGTGAAATAATATGTTTTTTTTCTTTTCATATGGTTTTTTAATATTTAGGGCCAAGTGTATTTTGATCAGTGTCTCCATATTTATTCCTCAAATATCGAATTTATTTTCTAATATTTATCGCGTACTTATTCCAAATTATTTTTTGATGGAAAATATATACTTGTACTTTTCTTACTTTTGCTGGGAGTTGCAGTGGAGCTACGTAGATGGCGCGATCGTCAAGAAGCCATACTTGAGTATGGCTCGTCAAGAAGCCATACTTGAGTATTACTGGCGTATTTAAATAATTTTAATATCATTAGCGTACGTACTATGCTGTAAGGAAGTGGAAATTTCGTGCCCTTTGATTGTTAGTTATA
Organism: Tetropium fuscum; assembly: GCA_964058915.1. Classification (NCBI taxonomy): domain Eukaryota; kingdom Metazoa; phylum Arthropoda; class Insecta; order Coleoptera; family Cerambycidae; genus Tetropium; species Tetropium fuscum. The sequence goes on along the minus strand of CAXKVY010000016.1, from coordinate 341,982 downwards.
AGATATATTTTAAATTGTCCGTATTATTGTTAATATTTGTAGTAAAAATCAATCTATTTTTAGGCAGGTAGATATTGTTTTCTTGTTTTAACCTCAGTTCTGCTTACGATCGAATCGATAACAAATCCATTTCAGGAAAATACGTTCCAAATACACCTTTTCCAGTATCTATATAATTGCTAATAATACGTTAAGAAGCATCTTACCGTGATATCACAGGGCAAGCTGCACCAGAAATATGACATTTAGCATAGGCCAGGACACGATTAATTAAGACTCGAATGAAGTTCAGTTGACAATCCCGACCGTTAGCTAATAATGAGAAGCCGTGAATAAAATATGCCAGTGTTGTAAGTATGTTGTATATAATGTCACATGGTACATTGTTTTATTAATTTCATTGGTTAAAATACAAAACAAAATCACAGAATAGGCTATCAAATCTGTGATAATTTTATCACCGTCTGTTGACTGTCACCTGTTTTAAGTGAATAAAATGGTTTACTGTCAAAGTGACAGAAAGTTTCAATAGACGCGTCGAAATCAGAATATAGTACTGCTAAGCAGAGAATGTTTCAACCGATAGATCAGCGTCGATGGGGAAATGCTGCTAGCGAGGAAGAGATTCGAAAGTTAATTGAAAAGAAAACACCAAAAATATACCAAAACTGATCAAGAATCTCAGTTTAAGAAATTGTTGGAATTTTGCGCTTCAAGGAGAATCAAAATAACGCAAGAGACTACGGTTCCAGAAATTGCATTTATATAAGGAGTTATGCTTGCAACATGAGAAGAAAAGACGGCTAAGATTATAAAGAGTGGGTTGTCAAAACATTATGGAACTCCGCGGAAAAATTATACAAATAAATTCTTCACTGAATCGGTCTTGCAAATATCTCAAAAACTATTCCAGATATCGGAATTCGAAAAAAAATGTTCCTGAATGAGCAGGAAATACCCTTAAAAAAGTCCCACCTCTCGGAACTCTACCATCAATATGTATAATTTTAATTTAGATGTGAAAATAGGGGGGCTAAAAACGATGTGGCTTGCGCGCGCGCCGACCGATTCGGACACTATAACAATAAAAATTATTTAAAGCCATTTAATATGATTATTAAGAAATAAAAAAATATCATATACCTTTTGGATACTTGAGTGAACGATAATCCACTAACAAAATATTTTTCCCGTATTTTTTTTATTAGATATGCCTTTGTTAATTATCTTATTTTCTCAAGTTTTAAATTAACATAAAAATTCTGATAATTGTCAAACTAAACATCTTTTTTCACTTCTTGGAGATTTTCTTGAAAGGATTTAGAAAAGATCCCCGTTGGAAAAATTTAAAAAAATTGATTCTCCACTTTGTTATTAACAATCAAAAAAATTTAAAGAAAGTGACAGAAATACAAAAATACTTAAAATTATATAAAAAATAGAGAAAAATTTGTTCACATAACATACGACACATGGTTGTTTTTATTATAGTATGTAGCATTCACAAAAAAATATAAGAAATTTTTGTATGCTAGGCTATTCTATAACACGAAATTTTTCATGGGCTATGCGGATATTTGTATGTATTTCTGCTTCAAATTGTACAGCAGAAAAGACCTCTTCAGGTTTTCCACCCTGAAAAGAGTAAAAAAATATTTACGTAATAGTGTACTCGATGATAAGGTAAGCGATCTGGTTTTCTGGTCAATAGAAAAGCGGAAAATTAGGTACTTTTGACTTTGGTGACATAATTCATCAAAATGTCACAAAAAGTGTGAAGTTAGGTTGAATAGATAATACCTAATTAATGCTTTCGTATACATATCCTTATGTATTATTATGTTTGTTGTTATTTTATCTTGATTTTGTTGTAATTTTATCTTGATTTTAAATTGAATATTATTGTTAATTTATTTAAAGTTTATTTATATTACATCTTTATGTTAGCCTTAAAAGTTTTTTTCTTTAGATCGATTTAAAAAAAGCGCCTTCTTTAATATAGTCGAAGAATGTCTAATCCCCCACTGACTGTTGACGTACATGTCAAGATAGCTGAAAAGGGTATATTATCCTCGAGTATTTGAAGAAAATTAAGTACTATTTTGCTCGGAAAATATATGTTTAAAAATAATATAGAAAAATGTTTCATTTACAAAATTTTGTAATGGAACTTTTCCTAAAATCCTAAAATCTTTTACTACAATGGTGACTGATAATACGTCTATAATCATTCTGTATATCGTTATTTTGACCATAATTTGAACAAATCGTAAACATGATAAAATCTGTTGTAGAATTTTAATTGACATTGGTTGAGTGATAAAATGTTAGTTTGACAACAATTTGGACCATTCATTGATATAATAAAACATGTTGAATAGTATATTTTATTTACAAGACTAGTAGATACTGACATAAATATTAACTGAATGTAAATCATAATATATAGCACACTGGAGATTTTCATCACCTCAATTAAAAATCCGGTATATTTAGATCTGGCGAATCCGGCAAAAAGTGAAATTTACAGCCAGATAGTAATCAACTGATATGGCGAGCGACTAAGAATATACAAAGCATTACCGAGTATCATATATCATATACACAGGGAGCTAGAGTGCCAATAAGTGTACCGAGAATACTCCCACACTCTTAAAACTAGGCGGATGGTCATTTGCAACCTATAACGTACCTACCTACGTAATATAAATGCAAATACATTTACACGTCGTTTCATGACGTCAACTCCGTTAAAATGTATTTATAACAGAAGTTGCTTAACTAACAAAACCTTTTGTTTATTTTGAATGGATGTAGTAATAATTAATGGGGCAATATTATATGTCTGGAAACCTACATAAAACTTTGTACTTGTATATTATTATAGAATCAGTTCCAAAAAAAAGTGGCGTAATCGATTTTTTGATTAAGCTTAAGGTCATCCAATAGTGTTGTTATTTCCCTTTTTTCTGTTTATTTTTTTTAATATACCAGCCAAATATGAATTTCGTTTACTTTTGCCGATACATAACATGCCGTTTAACTCTAAAAATATTAATCTAAAAAATGTTTTAAATAAAAGTTATAGGGAATTCAATGGCCACAATTTTGTATTACACCTTTTAGGATGCACTCGAAAAGATATAATCCGAAATGTTTGCGTAATTTTTCCAATATGGCGGCGAAAGTACGTGGAACCCTCCTACTTCCAACTCCCCCGTGTTGGATATATTTAGTTCCTTTATAAGTGTCTCAAAATGTACTAATGGGTTAGACAGAAATGTTTCCCATGTTTTTGTTCTACAACTTTTTCAAAAGTTCAAGGAAACTGGATTTGTAGGCAATGCTTAGCGAAATCAGCCTAGAGTTTTAGATAATGCAGCGCAGATTGCAGAAGTAATGGGCCACTTTGTGATAGATCGAACTATCTTCTTCCATCAGAAAAGTTTCAAAACAAACTGGAATATCGATTGGCTCAATACACAAGGTAACAAAAATCCATAAGTGTCCCTACAAATTGCAAGTACTTCAGGAACTGTACGAGGATGACTCTGATCGAGGATTGCAATTTTGTGAAATAATGTCAGAACAGATTCATAGATTACACCATTGTCGTTATTGGTCAGATGAAAACTCCCATACTCAATAACCCTAAAAAGCAAATGTCTGGGCGGGAATTTTAGGCAACATTTTATAGTAAGTCCTTTATTTATAAATGGTCCTCTTACTGGCGAGGTTTATTTAAATATGCTTCGGGAAGAAGAGGGGCGATAGAATGGCCTGCGAGATCTCCGGATCTCAGTCCAAATGACTTTTCCTATGGGGTATATCAAATCAGTGGTTTACAAAACACCGCCACGAAACATTGAAGATCTAAAAAATCATATAACAGCTACGTGCAGGGATAGCGGGCAAGAAACTTTTAAAAAAGTGCGCGGGGAATTTCAGCACCGTCTTTATTATTGTATGGAAAGAAATGGTGAACCTTTTGAACACTTAATAAAATAATAAATTTATGAGCTAGTTATTCCTTTAATTTCTAATTTTTTAAATGTTTTTTAAATAATTTTGTGAAATCTCAACAAATTTTCAAAAATGATGCACTGCTGTATTCGCCATGAAAAGTGCTTTTTTATGACGTGTAACACGTGGAGTAGTTCCATTTAAAATTATAAAATGGCGGTTGCTAGGGGTTAGGGGAATGAATATATCAATAACCCTTGACTGTCAAAAGTGTCCCCCCTAAAATAAAAATTGTAGTGTCCCGGCGAGTTCTGAAATATTCTTGTGGTTTTTCAATTACAGGGGTGGTATATTTTCTTGTGCATATTTGAATATTTTTTTAAAATCACATCCGATTTCAAAAAATGAAGCACTGTTGTATTCGCGCAATGAAAAGGGCTTTCAAATGATGTGTAACACTTGGGGTAGTTCTATTTAAGATTTTAAAATAGGGTCATGTCAGTCATGATAACAATGATCTAAGTTGGTTCTTTTAAAAATTTCTTTTAAAAATTTAATCGGACTTAAAGTAAGGGAGATATGGAATAAGTAAAATTTTTTAAAAATCCATAAAACTTGATTTTTAAAAAAATGCCCATTTTGACCAGTTTTGCAATTCCGGATTGCCTGGCGAACTCCAAACTCGGATCAGCCAGATCGATTTACATAAGAATATTATTGAGGTTAGGTTAGTTTAGGTTAGGTTGTTCGCGAGTATATATTATACTCCGTGACCACGACAGATCTCCGAGGTCACATACATTTTCGTGAAATGGGTCCCTATACAACGCGCCCAGTAGTAGTTTCAATACTAAAATGACCTACATATATATATATATATATATATATATATATATATATATATATATATATATATATATATATATATATATATATATATATATATATCTATATATATATATATATATATATATATATATATATATATATATATATATATATATATATATATATATATATATATATATATATATATATATATATATATATATATATATATATATATATATATATATATATATATATATATATATATATATATATATATATATATATATATATATATATATATATATATATATATATATATATATATATATATATATATATATATATATATGTATATATATATATATGATATATATGTCAATAAGTGTAAAATATTCTGCTAAGATATATCAATGTCAATATATTACTTAGGAACAACTGACTATAGGTCAGTTACACACATCTCAATACTTTACTGACTTCAACTATAGCTCAATCATATTACCATAAATAGAAAAATAAATTATAATGTTTTGCCATTTGGGGATTATAGTCGCCAAACTAAGACTCTTTAAAATCAAAAATCTTATAACCTCACAGAAAGTTTTCCAAAAGTATTCCTTATTAAATTTGCTACAAATAAGTTTCTATACTCGATTCCGATTGGTCCAGTAGTTTTCGAGCTATGGGCAATCAAATAGAGGGGTTACGGATAACTTAACGTTGAGGTAGGGCTTCTGGCGCGTTTTTTTTCAGTAGTTTCTCCATCAGGCCTTATCCACTAAGAAGGTTTCTTATTTATAGACTGTCGTCAACGCCCAAGGCAATTTCTGCACATAGTTGTGCAACGCAATCCAGCTTTTGCACAGTCGCATCTTTTCCCACATCCTTGATTAAAATTGCAAGTTATTAGTGATATTGAGGCTGGAGCTGGTGCCCTTGTAGTGTAGATAGACTCTCGCCATGTTTGCACTTGGAGGTACGTCGAAAGTGCTAATGTGCCGAAGCTGATGTTGGAGGTAGCTTGGATAATATATCACTACTGTTTGTTTTACCAACGACTTTATCGAAATAAATGTATATCTGCTCATTCAGGCCGCCTTCCGATGATCTAGCTTTGTAGAGTGCTAGGATGAACAGTTCCAGCATTTAAATTTCTTCGTAAGTAGACTCAGCGTTGTTGAAAACGTCTACGACGTTGTCGAGGGATCTGTTGTTGAAAACTTGTGACTGTTGCTTTCCTTTTCCAAAGAACGAAGAAGTGCCGCAACCACTTATAGTATGAATAAATAAAATTGATTATTTACAATTGATTATTTATTATTTGGGAAGGATACTGAACGATTGTAAATCACTTGAACTGTAAAATCGTTTCATCAGGGTGCCCTGCAGATGGGATTAGGCTACTGAAGTGTGCTGTGGAAGTGTGTAGAAACTTATTTTTAGCACATTTCATAAGGAATATTTTTAGTGAGTATAAAATTTCCTAGATCGTTTTCAAGAATAACACAAAAAAACACCAGCGTGTATGTTTGGGGTGGTTTAAGGGCGTGTAGCGACTAACTTTTTTGATTTTAGAAAGTCTTACTTTGGCGGGAATAATCCCCAAATGGCAAAACATTATAATTTATTTTTATATTCTACAATTTATTGTCTAATATATGCTTGGGCTACCAGACCAGTCATTGAATACAAAAAGGTAGGTATGAATCAAGATCGATTAAATTAGATTTGCCCCATAACTTTTGCGGGGATATCCGGCAGTGGGAAATGAGATATCATCTTTGTATTTTGGACGTCTGACTTTGGACGTTTGATTTTCAAGTTTTTCAGCGTTTCTCCGAGTTATTTGGTCATTTTTATGTGTAAATACTATTTAATAACATTATATGATTATATTTTGAGACTTTTGATAAGACAATATAATAAATTATATTAGCAATATTTATACAAAGATGACGTCGTGTGGTCAAATTGTAAGATAGGTTGAGGCAACCTATCTAATTTAATCAATATTGGGTATGAATAACCCAAAAATTTTCAAATTTTAACACAAGTTAGAAGATATATTACTAAAACTAAAACTCAACCCATTTGAAGGTCCGGAACATTATAAAAAATTGAAAAAACTACAATTATTCGCTATAACGTAACTAAAACTTGCAAAACTAGTGTAAACTGACGGACATGTTAAGTGATCCTTTGTAAATAGTATCTCAAGTCTGCAACCTTCTTTTCTAACCGGAACCATACCAATTTTAAAAATTGAATAAACATTGTCCTAAGTTAGGACAATGTTCGGAACAAATTACAAAAGTTTTGTAAATTTTTAATTACGTTTCAAATAATGTTTCGAACCTGCATTTTAGATTTAGTAATATGTCACAAACCTTATGTCAAAATTTGATAACTTTTGGACTTTGGTTCGAACAATTAATTGACTGAATGTTTTCAGTGACAGGCCTAATCAGCCTATTAGGCCAGTAGAAATAACCAAAAGATCATCGTTTTGACAAAAGTCTATAAACAGCGAATTTTTCGCGAAAAGCTGAAGGTTTTGTCTAGAATCTAGAACATGTTGTCATAGACCCATATACTTCAAAATATCTCGAAGGCGGTGCATCGGATCAGAAAATGCAAAATAAAAATGTGCGCAATTAAATTCTCTACAAATTATCTCTTATAAAATTTTCCGATTTTCTTAACCGAATTTCCGAAAATTGAGAAAAAATGTATATATAATGAAAATCTCAGAAATTTCATGAAACTTAACATAAAAAATATTTCATTCTTCTCAAATAAAATATTTTCAACGTTTTTTACAACATTGTTGTACTTACAATTTTTGGTATAAGATGTCGCTTCTGCGCAGTCGCAGAGAAACGCGTGCAAAAATCAGTTGCTTTCTCCTAATCAACTTGATATCTTAATTGATTTCTTCAATTAAGAAGTCTTATGTAAATTCTATATGCCATACCATAGTCATTACAAAATTTGCACAAATTTTCAAATATCCATTTTTTAACGAAATTTTTAAAGAAAATTTTTAATAGCGTACTGGCAAGCTCAAGGGGATAAATTTTTTTCAATTAGAACTTCATTTTTCTTTCACTCTTAGAGATTTCAAAGATGCTATAAAAAATATTTAATTTTTTCTCTACTAAATTCTGGATACCTACTCTTTAAATTTTTTTCTTTTATTTATTTTATAGAATATATTTTCTTCTGCGCATAGTCGGAGAAAACCCATTGTGAGAGATATAACTCATCATTGTTTACAATTTTAACGTGGCTCAAGTCGTGCTCATTTTATTTGTCCCGTGAAAAAATGGAATTATCAGTATTGGCAAAAACTTCTGACCGGTCATCCTGCAGAATGATCTCAAAGTTGCACATTTATTTACTCTGTTTATATTTCCATATATTCATAAGGTTCATGTTTACATTTGTAACATTTTTTTGCGATGAAAACATAATATATATATATATAGTGATCTATAGTGATTTTTGTAAAAACCATTTAGTAGCACCCTTTCCTCGTATTTTCCGAGAATTTTTCTCTGACAAAAAGGCTACTTCGACGGTAGTACGACCGGGTTCGTTTTCGGAACCCGGTTCAAAATTAAGGGTTTTTAAGGCAGATGAAACGTGAAGAGGAACGTGAAAAATCAACTTATTAAACTCAATTAATCAATTAATTAACCTGAAATCTTCAACTTTTTATTCAAATGAATCAATTATATCAGTGGGGTTCATTTTTAGGATCTTATCATGAGTTTCAAAAAGGCTTAATTTTGAAAAGTTCTGTTTTTCGCTACTACCGTCGACTTTACGTGTGTTTGTGTTCTTTTTACAGAAGTCTAATTTTATTACAGTCTGTCCATCAAGGTACGTCAAGGGATTGTTAAGGTTCTATATCTAAAAAACAATGGAACTCATCTGCATTCTTTGCGACTGTAAATTTGGAAATGCATCTGTAGCAACGGTCCTTGCAAAGTCCAGAGAGTCCATGATAAAGTGTAGTGTGATGAGAGGGGACGGAAAAATGAAACACTTGATGAACACAGCTAATCTCGTGGTAGAGTTGCAAATAATCTTACCCGTCATGGAAATAAACGTATAGGTATCTCGAAATAGTTGTACTGTAAATAACATGTCCTCTAGGTCCATTCCTGTTAATTTTCCGGAATTTACTAGTTTTAATTATCAGAGACATTGTCTTTTTTGTTGCCAAAATTTAAGCTCCGCTGAGATCGGTAGTTTTCGTAAAAAAATTCACCGAATAAGATAAGCTTCGTGCTTAGTGAAAAATCCACAATTCGCAAAACTATTCGTGAGCGTATTCAAATTTTGCAAAATCCTCAAGCAAACCATTTGAAAATCGTATTGAATGTTGCTCTAGTTTGTTTAAGGTGAAGGCGAAATATCACCGAAATTGTTCTAACATTAATTGAAAAAATCATTCAGTTGATTAGGATCATATATATATATTGGTTTTTGGAAAAATGGTTAAGAAAATCGTCATATTTTATAAGAGATAATTTGTAGAGAACTGAATTACGCAGATTTTTTTTATTCTGCATTTTCCGATCCGATGCACGGCCTTCACGATATTTTGAATTTCAGACCAAAATTGTCATAACGACAACCTTCCTCCCCCCTACCAATTGTCCGCGTCTATACATGTTCTAGACACCAAAAATGTTGTCAAAAATATTGCTGTATATAGACTTTTCTTTCTCCGACCCCTATTTCTGCTGGCCCTATAGCTGTTATACCCCTATGCATTACTTGTCAACACTGCATTGGCGATCACATAATCAAGGCTGGCACTTGCCGTACGCAAAGGATTTTCTTTAGTTGCTGGGAAACTTTTCACGACAAATTATTAATTAACAAACTTTGCTATGCCACTGAACTGACGCGGTAGTAGTAGGGCGTGACGTAGAATGGTCCTACCTGTGGATTGGGGATAAATCCACGTGCAGATCGGGGCTGCAGGAGACGCACACACTTGACGGACGCGAATCGACTGACCGGGACCGCCCGCTAGATGTTCCGACGCTATACATAGACGCGACTTAAGACTGCTCAGATATCAGGCGTAAATCGCTGTCGTGCAGTGCAGTAGGCAAATTCTTCGGGAATATTCCTAAGAAAAATATATTGAAACAATATAAATACACCACCCAACATAAGATAGTTTTTGCGTTGCTGCCGGAAAAGAAAAAACTCATTTCGAGAACATGTTGACATGCTGATTCTAAAAATGCGCTTTTTTTCGCAGGCAGCCGCTTTTAGGGAACGTGACAGATGTTGAGAAAGTATGGAAGCAATGTAGGCGTCGCGATAATGCGCAAACGATTACGTTGCTTTTTGTAAACGGCTACGAGCGTAAAATATTGTATGTCATAAATCTTCCCCAGTCTCATGGCTTTGAAGGTTAAGTTTCTTGGATAGGTCGGTCAATTTTCCAAATCTTTTTCTTCTTTGGTTGACTTAAGGGATACTAAAATTGCATTGTACCTGAAATGATGTTCTAAATAGACGATTTGAGGTACTGGGTACCCAATGACCAACCTTCCCACCATTATATTACCAATAGAAGAGTTGCCATTTTCATCTTGTCAAATGCCAGCTAACAACATAGTGACTGTGGTTAGCCTAGGTCTAGGTGATGCTCTGCTAGAAGAAGTAAGAAATGATGAACTGAAGAACCTTCTAAATAAAAAGTAAATAAAACCAATGATGACTCAAATAATGTCAAGTATCGTTTTGAGGAAACTGCAAGTGATTTTTCAGCTGTTCAATTAAATGTTCTGAGAAAGTTAACGAAATTAATAAGCAAGAGTTGTTCAAAGCATATCATCAGCTGCCAAGGTTCCAACATTTCTAACTGTGCTGGATACTGTATTTAAAAAAGAATAAATGACTATAAATGAAATGAATTTGTGGAGTTTCTCCAAAATAGAGTCTCATTACTGGAGTTATACCACAAAACGAGAGTTCTTGGATGGATCACTTACTTTAAGGATCACATAAAGGCTGTACAAGGATCAGTGTATACAATATGTTCAGGCCTTTTGTAAAACAAAATTTTTATACAGATATTTTTAACACAAAGTTTAATTTGTGGTTTTTCAACCAAAGAAAGATTTGTGCTTCGTTTATCAAACTTTAAAATTTAAGCGATGAAGAAAAAAAGAGAAAATGAAAAACACATGGAGGAAAAGGTATTGTCTCGATTAGAAAGCTAAGAAACCCATCCCATTCTTCTGAGAGGATCTAGAGCAGACGGGTCGTTTGTCCTCCCTCGCGGAAACATTTATTAAAAGTTAAATATATTGGAAATTTAATTTATCATTTTTGGTTTGCTAAAAAATATAGCCTCATTTAAAAAATATATCAGTTTAATATATCACGTTTAAGGAAACTCTTTTGTGTGATATAGCTTTAGTTGAATTCCGCTTTAAATGAAATATGACACCGAATTCCCAACAGAGAACTCATGTACGTAATTTATTTAATTTAAGCCATTTTTAATCACCGCTTGCGAATCATGACTGAAATAAATGTCTTTATTTTTAGCAGACGGTTCATGGTTGATTTGTTATGAAATAAGGAATATGATCTTGACTTTCGTACAGTAATGTTGCTGTCGGTGCCGTGTATTGAATCTGTATTGAGTACATTGACATTTACTGTAAATAATGGAATTACTTTTTATTTATACTTTATAATATTGTTCGCGTACATTTTCTGTATAATAAATGAAAATTCAGTAAAAGATAATTATCTACATCTACAATTTCACATCCATCTATATTTACCTCATTGCAAAAACATCATCAACCCTCGGTAAAACGTATTGGTTGGTGTATATTGTAGCCATATTCTTTTCTATAAAATTTGTTTTTCAGAGATATATCAATTGCAGCTGTTGGTAGTTTAAATATAGATATAATGATACGTGTATATAAGTCATATTATTTATTTAGATATTTTTTGTGATAAATGGTTACTTATACTCTTACTAGAATATTTCTCAAATTTTATTGCCCAACGGAAATCAAATGCCACTTCATATGTTCTGCTTATAAACTACGAAAAAAGTGAAGGTTGTTATGCATGAGCATTTATGTGTACATCTGTACAAAGATACAATTAATTTAAATAGGAACTGAAGTTGAAGTAAGTTAAATATTTTAAATCCTCAGCGGAGGGTTATTTAAAGTAGCACTAAATTTACACGCAACCTGAAATGTTACAGAGAAATAGGTAATAGAAACAGTCGAATGATTCATACACGAGAAGGATTTGGTAAAATACTACACGGTTATAAATGTTTTATTTGGGTAAGTCGTCGCACTAATTACCTCAATTTTGAAATGAGGGTGCCGTTCAATGGGTATCTACCGGCAAATTATATTACGACCGCGAAGGCATTCTACGTGATATACTGCATATCATAATAATAATAAAAATAATACTTTATTAGCCAAGAAAAAGATACGAAATTGTACATATAGCAAGATAAATAATAAAAATATGGGTGTGTACTTATGATCACACGATCGAAGTGAAAACTTCTAATTTTCCAATTTTAAAATATTTAATATAATTACGTTTATGCTATATAATGTATAAGTTCGATGAATCAACAATATAATATTTATATTGTTATATAAAAATTTTTAGTCTCATCTCTGTACCCGTGAATTAATATTAGTAACAAAATAAAAACATATATTTGTGAAATTAATTTTGTTGTGGAATTTTGCTCTGATTGAACTTCTTTTTCATTGCTTTTATATTCTAAGAATGAACAATTGAATAAGAACAATTAGCTTATGGAAGCTAAAATATACTATCAATACTTCAGAGATATAAGTATTTAAATATCTAAAAAAGTCTCTCTCTCTCGCTTAGTCAACGAGTGGACTTTACTCGACTGAGCGTTACATAGACGAACGTGGCGGCTCAGTCTCATTCAATACCCACAAACTCTCTAGTGTCTCGCTCTGTCGACTGATCCTTTCTCACTTAGTCGACTGGAGCCGACTTTACCCGAAGGAGCGTTACATAGCCGAGCGTGATGCGTGACGGCCGAGTCTCATTCAACACTCACAAAAAAAATATTGGGTGCGCCTAAAGAAGTTTTCATTTCAAAAACAATTACATAACAAACTGGTAACATGGCAAAACTACTATAACAAACGATATATAAATAACAAATATAATACATATAATAATATATTATATTACAAACATATGCACACGTGTCAGTGTCAAATAGCAAGAGAATGAAATCGATAGTAACAACAAAAGCCACAGTTATCACCATTTACCACTTATAAAATCATCTACACTATAAAACCCCCAATTGACAGATATTCTTTAGTTTTAATATTAAATTTTCTGTAATCAGATATAGTTAGGATTGAATTTCTTTAGGAAGAACATTATACAAAATTAGTATGGCGATAAAATATGGCGATTTCTTAAAAGCACTTGTATGTTGAGAAGGAATACTCAACACGTCACCATGTCTGGTCGCATAGTTGTGAAAATGTGCCCAGTTTTTAAAATGACTTACGTTATTCTTAATGAAAATTAAACATCCAAGATAAAAATAGAAGGTGTCAGAATTTGTTTGTCTCTAAATATATACCTACAGCTCTCATTCACTTTTAAGTTAAAAATTAATCTAATAATTTTTTTTGACATATGAAAACTCTTTCTCTTTGCTGACCACAAATATGGTCAATATATGCTTATACCAGGAGAGCTTAGAATCAAGGACGGTGCCAAAACGTTTTACTGAATCTGACATGGTACCTTCATCAGATATGCAGTTTGCAGGTACAGGCCTTTGAAGGTGAAAGTTAATGTATACCGTTTTGTTATTTAGGATTAATTTATTTCTATGGCACCGTACATTCAATAAATCCACCACGTTACAGTTTTCGGTCCTTAGTATCCTTAGCAAACATTGTTACATGACCATGCTCAATGTATGTTGGTAGATTATGAACATAGAGCATGAACAGCGATGGGCCTAGTACGGAACCCTGAGGTACTCCTAGTGTATACTCCTAGTATCTCCTATGTATCTCAGATTTTTCTCGTTCATATATACTAACTACTAGATGCCTATTTTCTATGTATGAAGTTATCCATGCGAGAATGCTACCTCTTATTCCCAGGCTATATAATTTCTGGCTTAAAATTTTTTTATCGACAGTATCAAACACTTCAGAGAGACCAAACAAAAGTGAGATTACATACTTATCAGTATCCAAGTACTGATACACATATTCGAGCAGGTAGCATAGGATGCTGTCATAACCGATTTATTAGACCTAAATCCATGCTGATATGCAGTCAGTAGATTTTTTTTCAACAAAGTCGGTTATTCCGTTATACACTACTCTCTCGGGTACTTTAGATAGTCAGCACAGACATTTGTCGGTAATTTTTTATTTCGGTTGGATCACCTTTTTTAATAGGGGTTTAACGGTTGTCAATCATTTTCTTTTATTGTTAGAATGGGTTTGTTTAGTTATATTTATATTTTTCTTGTAATCTATTTTTCATTATTATTATTATTAATGTGTTAATTCAATTAATTAATACATAATGAATACAAAACGTTTTTGGGTTGCTGGATTAATTATTAACTTCTTTGGCTCATATCTTCACAATAGTTCGCACTGTGTTATGTACAATGGGTATAAATCTATTATATATTTTACTACGTCAGGCGTCCCGCAAGGATCTAATCTGGGTCCTCTATTGTTCTCTCTATTTGTAAACAATGTTAAGTAATAAAACCAATGCTGAGAAGTTACTATTCGCAGACGATATAAAATTTTATTTTACGATTCTTATTATAAACGATTGTGTTAATCTAACTGAATAATGTTTAAAAATGGCGCAAGTCTAATAATGTAAATTTGAATGTACTTGTCTAAATCTAAAGTCATTTCTTACACAATCAAAGTAAATTTAAATGTATTTATCAGTATTAATGTCAACTCAGACCGTATTAAACTGCGAACATATTATTTTGGACACCAAGTTACGTTTTTCTAGGCATATTTAAGCGACAGTTTCCTTATTCACGAATATGTTGGGTTCCTCGATCAGATTAAGCAAAAATCTTGATGATAATTTTTTTTTAATATTACAATACAGCACTGAAGCTGATCAATACGATCAACCATCCTCCTCTTAAGTCTCGTTAAGTCCTCTTAAGTGTTCGGACAAGATAGTGATTATCCAGTAACTGAAGAGCCCTAATGTTGGTATGGTGATGTAGTCTGGCACCAGCAAATCTTTTTATTTCATCTCGATCCATAGGATTTCGAAGGTCTCGATGAAGATATCACTATTGCGTATGTACCATGGAGCATTTATCATATTATGCAGGACTTTATTCTGAAAGGTTTGGATATACTTAGGGTTCTCCAAGTGGTTACTATAGATCTGATAGTAGGGACACCAAATAAGATTACAGTATTCAAGCTTTGAACGAACCAGTGAATAGTATAGACATTTTAATGCACTTTCATTGGTGAAAGATTTGGTACTTCGTATAAGAAAGCCTAGCGTGCTGTATGCATGTGCGTTTTAATGTGTAGATTGCTGTCATACACTGCAACAAGACGTTTAATCTACCCATAACGGGTCAGTGGGGACGTACCTACAGTGTAATCAAATTTTAGAGGTTCTTTTTTGACACTACACGTACTTTAGAGAGTACTTAACATTTATTTGTATTAATAGGTAAATAATTATCAGTATACCAAATATGGACATGATCTACAAGGTCCTGCAATGTCAAACAATCAACCGTAGATGATATATATATTCAAAAACAGTGTCAAGTCGTCGACAAATCTAAGATGGTTCGTTTTTAAGATGTCATTTACAAATAATGTAAACAGGAGTGGTCCCAAGTTAGAGCCTTGGGGTACTCCTGACGTGGCATTAAAGGTGTTCGACTTGTAACTGTTATAAGAGGCATATAGCCTCCGTTGATGCAGATAAGAATCTAGAGGCGAAGTAAGCTATTACTGAAACTATACGGTTCCAACTTACGAATCAATATACTATGATTCACCTTGTCAAAAGCCTTTGAGAAGTCTAAATAAACAACGTCAACTTACCCTTTATGGTCAACATGGTAAGCGGCATAGGGCATACTGAGTCAATTTTACCAAATTAGATAAAGTTGGGCGATAGGAAATAAACCATGTTGATTTACCGATATGTTAGATTTAACATTGTCAAATATTTGCTTATACATAAACATCTCGAAGACCTTTGCGATGTTAGACAATATGGCAATAGAATATCTTACATCTGCAGGATTGACAATTTTTAAAATGAGACACACTCTTGTCAGTTTCCACTAATCAGGAAATTCGCCTGTTGATAATGCCATATTGAATAAAGTAAGAAGCGGTGTGCACAGGACCCATGAGCAGTCTTTTACTATAAATCTAGGAATCTGATATCTAAATTTATTTTTTAGTTTCGAAATTGCCAAAAGATTATCAAATTTCATAAACTGCTGTGTGTTAATGCAGGATTGATGATAATCTAATAATATATTGGGATATGGAACCTTTTCGACGAAGAAAAAACACGCAAATAATTTTGAGGTGCTGACAAATAAAAAAAAATAAAAATAATGATATAAATTGTATATCTATGTCAATAAGAGCGTCTAGTTCTTATTTTGGTACATTAACCACTACTATGAAAGGAAGCCATAAGCTAACCATTAATATAAAACCATTATTATGATTTCTAAAAAAAAACAGAAGCACGTCGCTTTGGATTATATGGTTTTATTACTCTTCTTCATTTCCAAATGTTTTGTGCGGTAATAGGTATGTAGTACTACTAGACAAATTAATTATTTTTATTATTATTATTATCATTTTATTCTCCGCCAGTGATGTATTTTGTTTACAGCAGTGTTAAACTGTT
Organism: Tetropium fuscum; assembly: GCA_964058915.1. NCBI lineage: Eukaryota > Metazoa > Arthropoda > Insecta > Coleoptera > Cerambycidae > Tetropium > Tetropium fuscum. Next base: position 325,191 of record CAXKVY010000016.1, on the reverse strand, counting down.
TTCCACCGAGCATCATAACTTCAATGTTTTTCCCTGAATTCTTGTGATGGAATTTAGTATTTCACAAGTTGAATCAGCATTTCCCACGCATCTGCGAAATTTTTGGTTGTTTTGGTTAAATATAAAGCTGCTATTTTTAATTCCAATATGCCTCATATTGACTAAATTAAAATGGAAACAAAATGCAAACATATTCTAAGCCACTTTTTATTTCGTGGTTATAATTATCCGAATTTCTCGTTTGAGGACAAAATTGCAAAAAATATATTTTTTTGCCAATAACCCAATCGATAGGATATTCATTTTCATGTACATAAATATCTTCTTTCGCACTCCGGTTCTGAGATCACGAAATACTTAAATTTAGATTGTCCGAAAATAAAAATAAACGGAAACAACGCTAATTCACAACGATGAATAAAATTAAGCGAAATAGCGAAATAATATTTATTGTATAAGTGTTATAGATAGCGTTTTATCCACGCAAGAAAGTTTATATTCGAGAACGAAGTTCGAAAGAATTTTCTTGAGTGGATAAAATGCGACTAAAACACGAATGCTATACAATGTTTTATCCACAATCACGCATTTATAATCAGATTTAATCAAAAAATTATTTGACATTTCTCTCTGACACCGGCTGTAACGTCAAATATTATTGAAATTAATTTAAAAAATATTTAGAAGGTGTTCAATGGTTGCTTAGTTTCGATTGATCATCGAGAGGGTACAAAGCGAAGAAAGCTGCGTTATCCGAAAGAGCACACGTGGAAGAACTTTTGACAAGGGCTTGCGATAAAGAATGTTTTCTGATTAAGGTAATATCTCTTAACACACTTGGATTGCCATTACCACTTCATGACATACAACATATAATAAAATCAGAACTACCTCAACTGTAATGGAAAATGTACCAATTCCATAGACTATTTGTATTTACTCGTATATTAGGTGTATTAAGTATTATATTATGTATATTACGTTTGTTTGGTTAGTTGCAAATTGACGTTAGATAACGTCAATAAATCATTTTTAAACATAAAATAGGTAGATATAAAAATTTTCCTAGTGTGTATTCATCGCTATAAATAAATACATAATATATTATATCAAACGAAAATAAATGCCTTACATAAATAGATTTTTGTCTTCTAGGAAAATATATGCTCTATGTGAAAAACTGACCAACATTGTAATATACAGCAGGTATAAATGTAACTGCCGTAGAATATTAAGGACATCTCATATCATGAGCTTAAAATTATCAAAATATATTTTTCTAAATAAACAGAAGGCGTTAGTGGGAGTGGGAAAGCGTTAGTGGGAGTTTGCGTAACAATTTTTGTAGCGGCATTCCAAAAATAAATCAGTAAAATTAGCAATTTACTGAACTTCTATTTCTGATTTTTAAGTATGAGTTGAGATGGATAAAATTAATATATTACTTTCAAAATGCGTCGCATATTATCATTCATGCCTAGGTTATGATATTTCTGAAACAGCAGTGAGTTTTAAAATAGCATAGAAATATAATATATCTAGACCCTTTGTTTAATTAGCTCTGTTTTATATAAGCTTCAATATAGGGTGTTCCATTAAATTTATCTAAATGATTTGAGTCTCAAAGTAAATTTTTTTGGCTCTTTGAATTGACTTTGTGAAAATTGAATAATTTTATTTATTATAGCCACCCGGTAAACAAAGATAATTTAGTCCGTAGAGGCTAAAAAAATTATGAACATTTTTTTAACGTTCAAGTAACATTTTTTTAATGTGTTCTAGGTCTGGATACGAAAAAAAATGTAAGTTTCCGACCTTGGGGGTGGAGGGAGACCCACCGCTTGAGCCGCCACCTTGAACAAAAGGTACAAAGAATCGTATTTTCTTGAAAATAACTGCAGCGATTAATCCAATGGCAAAAATGTATTTAACAGAGTTAAAGATGACAAATGCCTCACATTTTTTGTATAAATTATTTTCGTAAGTGTAATATGTAACGAGTTACTGCGACGGAAAGATGAACATTTAGGGTTTTGAACAGGTGAGAAGAACCTTTTGACTTTCAAATGATGTTCGATAACGCAATTTCAATATGCAAACACTCGATAGATACAACACTTTCCACGTGATGAACACATAATTCTCCAGACAGATACTGTTTCTCCTGAGCTTCATGCAACCATTCAGGAACTTCTCTATGGAGCCGGCAGAAAGGTGATACGCGCTGAATCAACTTGTGACCGTTTCATTTTGCTGACCAGCTTGATCAGTTGCTTCATCGAGGTCCCATAGCAAAACTATGGATACAGTAGGTACAATCAAGCAAGTCATCGAAGCTGCACCCAGGTAATCGAGAGCTGCATCTTCAACATACCCCCATACTTTCATGCAAGCGGCCACTACCTGAACGCGAAGTGAGCTTTCATCTATAACCAGGATACGCTGATCTTGGGAGATACGATGCCTACAGATGAGTACCTATATGCACTTCACTTCTGGACGATACTTCACAGTCTGCCGTACTGCTCGACTACTAAACGTACGTTTAGATCGAACTATCCCAAAATCTAATTTTCTCAATTTTGTTAATAATTATTGCCAACTATTGGGACTACAGGCGTAGACCCAATAATAAACGGCCAACTATATAACTATAATACAACAAGCGTACAACTATAATAAAACCGACTACTAATTATTACAATCTGCCTGTATTGATTACTAGTCATTACCATTTGTATTAGAAAAAAATATATCTTTGTACTTAGTTTGAAGTTTCCTAGCTCCCGCCCTAATCATCCGATTTTCATCTAGTTCGGCTAGAATTAAAGGTCGACAAAAAGCTGTCAACTGGAAAACAAATTATTTCCCCCACCCTCTTCCCTCATACCGGAAAAACCGTTTCAAAAAACAGGCAAATCGTTTTATCTGCGCTAGGCGCTTGTTTGCAACAAAAGAAATATTCGTTAATGCCATCGTATAGCGTATGACGAAATAAAGAAAAAGCTCTTTGATTTTTTAAGATCAGTCAATATTCAGAGAAGTTATTGGCACTTTAAAAATTTTCCTTTTCCTTTTTCCCCTCTCTCCCCACTCCTAATTATCCCACCACCCCCAGCCTGCAGCCTCGTATTTCCCTCATAATAGCTCTTGCACAGAAAAAAATTGAGCTTCCAACCCCGCTCCCCCTCGACGGAAAACCAATTTCATTTTTCATATTTTCGCAACTACGATTAGCGATATCTCGCGAACTAATTATCCGATTTCGCTCAGCTTTAAATGAGCATGTGTGTTTTGTCGTTTTGTCTTCATTTCTCATAACAACTTTTTTTTGTAAAGTCAAAATCCACCGAGATATGCGTTAAAAACTATCCTATGCATTTAATTGATCGTTCCCCACCCCCGCGACCTCGTCTATACAAACCATGCCAAAATGATGGAAGGACCAGATTTGATAGATTGGGGGAAAACATTTTTAAATTTGAGCTGTCTGTTTTCGATATGCGTGGAACACGTAATAAAAGAAGAAGAAAACATGTACAAATTAGATACCATAGTGGAAGGGATTGAGATTATAGTAGTTCTCTTTACGTGTAATTGATTGATAGACTTCTAACTTACCGCAAAGTAGTCGTAAGCTTCGTCGCTGGCATCAAGAAATTCTTGAGCTGAAGGTTCATCTTTACAATAATTCACATGTTTATCAAAATCTCTTTCTAGCCTTAGAAATGTTTTGCCTAAGAGTAGGGGTTCCTTTGCATAATACTTTACACCTTCCATTAATATCCTAAAATACAAATAATGTTTTAGTAATTAATGTCTACTTCGATACACGTTAAAGCAAAATTCTTACGTCCTATGAAATTCAGCAATTTCCTTGAGGTTTCCGAAAACGACTTCGAAATTGTCTTTTATTATTTTAGGAACTTTCCCGGATTCGGTAGGTATTAGATAATTCCGAACCACTTGATCCAAGTCCCTTACAAATTCTTGTTCAGTCTCTACAAGTTCTTTTACGACAGCCCTAGAAAAAATATATAACGTAAGAGTTTGTATGGAGAAATATACGGCTTGACTCATTTTTCTCCACAGCTTTTATTACTGTAGTGTTAGGCAAACTTCATTTGTTTGAATAACTAGTATCATCAGGTTCTCTACAAGTGGTAATAAACGCCACTGTTAAAAAAATAAAGTTATTTTAAGAACTATACTATATTATAACTACTATATCAACTATACTATACTATAACTATACTATAACTCGACCCGACTATAATTATTAATATTGTTTCCTAGTGTAATTGAGTCACTACGGTAATGTAAGCATCACTCTTGACTACGTTACCAAAGGGTATCGAGGTATGTTTTTCAATTTTTACAATGCTCTTGGCAATAATCTTTTATTAAACTTTGAAAATATCCCGTACAATCCGCATCAGTTTTTGCAAAAATCACTTGTCTAAACTAACATTCTGTTTTGCGACAAGGTTTCTTTTGCATTTTCCAGGTCTTCTTCTTAATTCTACATTTATTTATTTTATTATTTATTTATTTCGGTCTGCTTTTTCTATGGAATTATGGGGGTCCCATAGGCAGCACCAAAACGCGAAAGCCCTGGATTGTGGTAGAATTTGTCCTTGAATTACTTCAGGGTATATTACTATAGATAGTCATAAATACTAGACACTGTATATCACGCTGCAGCGCAAAGCGTTGCATCTTGGTAGGGTTTTGTTACGTTCACTTTTAGTAATCAACAATTTGAGAATCCGAAATATATTGTAGGTATATTTGACGGATAAATTGATTTTAAGCAGTGACTACGCGTTCCCTTTAGCATGTGTCGGCATATTAATTTCATTAGTCGATTACATTCGTCAATATTGCCACAGCGCATTTAATAGATTCTTTGTCATAGATCTTTACCATAAATATCTTAGTGCATATCTATGTCGCTTTATTGTTTTGTGAGTTGAACATTGGCAGTTCTATGACGCTAGCCTAGGTCGGAAGATCTATGGTCTAATTTCCTGGGGCGTTTGCCTCGTCGCTTTCTTTTTAGCCGGACGCGATAATGACATACTAATGTTTCAATGTGTTAAGAGTTTAAGTGATTTTCTTGGTTAAATAACGTATTATGCACGTTCCGATAGAATGGGATAATTCAAGGAAGTCATTGTTAATGTGTTTAAATATTTTTTTTTACTTGTAAGGAGACAAGCTTAACGGTCTGTGTTACAGAGATTTATTGCCTTTCGGCGAGTGTAAGTCACACCACCTTTTACACTTTTTTTAGAACCACATTTCTTTAACCACCTTTGGATCCGCCTTTAGGACCACCTTCCTGAAGTCTATCGACCCCTGTACCTGCGTAGGCCTAGCGTAGGCGTAGCGACCCCTGTACCTTATTACGAGCCCTCAGGTAACGCTTGACAAAGTGTCTATATGTACTCACCTGGTTATTTCCGCTGTCCAACCTTTTTCAATATATATATATATATATATATATATATATATATATATATATATATATATATATATATATATATATATATATATATATATATATATATATATATATATATATATATATATATATATATATATATATATATATATATATATATATATATATATTGATTACGGAAAGGTCATAGTGCACTTTGACATTTAAACCGTTTTCTGTATAAGCTGTTTATGTTTTTTATGCTGCGTTTCCAGGTATACTATCACATTTTTGGGAAATTTTTGAATTATTTTTGTTGTGTCACCATTTCTAACTTTCCAATTTGTAAAGTAAACCTAGTAATAAGAATACTGTGTGTCTTATTTTTCTTTCCCCCAAAAATTACAGAAATTGTCAGAGTAGATTCGATACCCAGGATAATTTGTGGACTATCTGACTTAGTTGCGCATGGTCAGTGGCGTCCACGGGAATTTTATTTTTATTTTTATTAAGAGCTGAGCTAGCTGTAGGCAAACTTCTATTGCCCACTTTAAATCGCTGTTGAATGCACTCCAGGAGTAATAGTTTGTTCTGCGTTTATGCGCGTTTTACTTTGAAAGTGCCTGCCACGATACAGCGCGAATCTTCAGGGGAATGCGTTGCACAATGGTAAGAAGGGGCTATACGCACACCGGCTTGACAGTTTGGTCAGTTGTTTTTGGAAAAAGTTTATCTAAGTATTTTGAGAAGACTGGACGCGGAGACCTCGGGACCTCAGAGAGGATTTGGGTTTACCTCTTATTAATAATCTTAATAATCTCCTCTTATATGCTATTAGCGGATGTGATACTAGTTCATACCTTTACAAGAAAGGAAAATCAGCAGCATTAAACGCCTTAAAAACATCAATCGATGCACGACAAATTGTTAGTATTTAACCACTTTGATACTGACAAGGAATTCAAAGTTGGACATAGATTTATGTTGTTAAGATTAGAAGGTACTCGTGACATGAACGAAGCAATGTTTAGACTATATTGCCAAACAGACATTGGAAATATCATTTGATTTAGATGTGGTTCCGCCTACAAGAGATACTCTAAATCAACATATATTGAGGTAAGAAACGTTTGTCAATAAATGGACATATATATAATACTTATTATTTAAAATAATAAGTATTGCAATTTCAGGGTGTATCACCAGATCCAATTCTGGTTTGGAAACCTTTGTTTACCAGAAGAATTTGGTTGGAAGGTGTGCAACAACGAGATGTCTCCAGTGACTACGCAGCAGTGTCCATCCTTAGAATTTTTGAATCTCATTTATTGTAAATGTAGAAACGGATGCCAAGGATTGACTGTAAATATGAGCGCGTTATTGAATAAAGCAATTTAGATGGTTTAATTCTATAACCTGTGTTACAAACATTTTACCAATATGTATTTAAAACACCTTATTTCCAAATTCTCGGCAAATAAACAATATGTAATAATGGTTTCCTCCAATTTTTTGCCACCTGACATTTTGCATTAGCTTTTGTTTATTGTAACTAATTTATAAGTACAAAAAACTTATGAAAATTGGTGGTTTTTTTATACTTGTTATTTGTGATTTCTTTTCGTTATTGATCTAATGGAACTTTTTATTGCATTCAATACGACGAATAAAATAAAAGAAAATGAAAATTGGACAATCGGTGACTGAAATATCATCGTTTAAAGAAAACGCGATGGGGCCATGTTTTTCAAAATGGCGCCATTAGCTCACATACGATTTTTTTGAGACTTTTGGATTTCCATTCTACACTAAAAGAGCTATCGACTATTGCTTAAATATAAATGTTCGGAAACACTCCACTCAAAAATTAAGATTTGCCTGAAGTTACTCCTTATAACATCAGCTATCTGTCAGTGAAAGTCCCGTCAAAATCGCGGTCCAGTCGTTTCGGAGATCGGATTTTGTCCACACAATTTCATGGAATTTATTTACATTTTTTGGGGGGAACTCAAATTTTGTTTCTAAAATAAAAGTAGCCTAAGTTACTCTTTATAACGTCAGCTCTCTGCCAGTGAAAGTCTCGTCAAAATAGGTCTAGCCGTTTCGGAGATTTGGTTCACACAATGGTTTTCATTGATTTCTCTTTGTAATGGATGGCTACAAACTCAAGATTACTTCTTACATAATAAATATGAATAGCAACGAACTTAAAAAACTAATGTCTCAGATATATTTTCCTATAGTGAGTATATATTTTTTTCTATTCTCAAAATTTACCACTGAAAAATATCTTGAAATATATAACTGAAATATTAACTGAAAAAAAATCTATAAGTATCTGGATTTCTACGTCATGACACTAAAAAAATGTTTATGGCAGAAACTGAATAATTGATAGCGCTGGAACAAAGTTAATATATTTGGATTCACAACAACTTATATTATCAAAATCTGCACAGCTGTTACAAATATGGCGGAAAAAATGTACGATAGATTGCGTAGTTGAAAACCAAAATTGACCTGTCCCATCGTTTCTGTCACAAGTTAACGGCGAATGTTTTATCGAATTAGTTCCATACTTCTTCTCACTCAGCCTGTATATAAATTTCGCTAACATCTATTGATAAATTAATAACCTGTCACTGCGAAAATTTGGCAGTAGCTACGTTTTACGGATGTAAATAATGGCATACTATTTAGACAAATTTGTGATGTAAGTATTAATAAAAAATATAGTAGGGTAAAGATATAGGTACTTATAGCAACAAAAATAATTCGTGTAAAATTGACTAACTGTCTTCTAAAGGCTGCATCTCCAGGTAAGCCCGTAGTACTTAAGGCAGGATCATCAGCCGTTTGCAGAATTTTGCATGGTACCCATCCCTGTCGTCTGCTTCCACTCACCTCCCGTACAAGCCATCTGAAATAATAATTCAGTAGTTTATTAAATAATAGATTCCAACCTTATCAAAAATCTTACTAGCGCGTCTCTATCTTAGTCTCTCATAAGACTACTGACTGGTTTTCTGACCAATTTCAATGGTACCAATCTATTGGAAAAATTAAATTCGCACAACAACCACTAAACATTTTTTTTAGGATTATTTTTGGTAAGAATATTCTTTTTGTGAGACCAAAAGTTTCCGAAGAAAATATTAAAAACCATCGTTTTTGAGGGTGAAACAACCATTTGAGACTTGGGAACTCTTTTGGGTTTGAAAACTAAACGTAATGTCCTTGGGTGCAGGTATAATTTCCAAATGGAAAAATTTATCATTTTTTTTTTGCATTCTACTAATATAGGTCTAATCTACGGTCTTAAAGGAAACACTGTTTTTTATCATCGATATATGAAACTAAGTTACAGGTATTACAGTGAAGTCAATTTGATCGCTCGTAGAGTCTGTGTTATTTTTACATCGCAATTTATGATAGTAGGAAGATTATTTATAATATTCGACGTATTTCCTGTCGTCTCACTTGAGGTTACTTTCATGTGCCAACAATGTGTTGTGAGCAAATATACATGATTCATCGTTTAACTTGTATAACTAACTTGTCACCAAGGAATCAAATATGCCAATGAAAAGAAATGTAGTTTTGTAAGTTCTAAATCAAAGTTTGTATTCACATAATTTATTCAGCAAGTCTCACGTGGCAAGCAAGCTTATACTCCAGGCGTCAGGGGGATTCCCTCGTGCAATAGGTCCGGCAAGTCTGTTTTTTTATGTTCTTGGAGATGGTTAGAAGGTAACAATTCCAAGAGTCTGTCATCCCCACCTCTGAGCTCGCTCGAGGAGGGGGAAATAACCACCAAATATCGGCACTTTCTTGTGTTATTTAGCGCAAAACGCTTCCTGTAAAAGCGTCCCATAAAATTCCCTACAACATTAGCCTGGTACCTTTTTCTGTGCAACCAATGGCGACGGAGCTATGGAGCGCTGAAGAAAGGGCAAAATCATGACTGGCAAAATTTTCACATTCTCGCTATTGTGGAGCGCAAAAAGACATGGACTTGGTTGTAGCGTCAAAGTTCCCATTATCAAAGTGATAGAGAATTTGCTTACCTTTCAAATCCATATTTCCAACAAAATCTAAAGAATAATGCCGAGGAATGGGCGGTCATTTACGAGAAAACGAGAAAATGCCGTGTTTTAAGTTGACCCCGAAAATGCTGTTAGGTTCGTTATTTTCAATTACTCATATAGTGACTTTTCAAATATTTTCTATAATTCACAATAGTGTTTTCAAATGATAATATAGAGTGTTCCGCAATGACGTATACAACGGAAGACTACAGATTCCTGGACTCAAAATAGATAGAATAAGATTTTCACCGGCACCGGCACCGGCACCGATAATTCACCGGCATCCTAAATCGCTTCGATTGGCCGCTTGATGTCCTCAAAGTTTGTAAGCTCTCCATCGACACATTTTAGTAATATACCAACTGTTTTTTTGAACCTTATAACTCCGAGAAAATATCCGTTCATAACTTTTTGGTGCAATAATGATAACTATTTTTTATTTGATAGGTGATTCTTCGAAAGTTTAGGTCTCTTATAGAATTTTTATTAAATTAGCGGTTTAAGTACAAAAGAATATTTTTTAAATGTCAAACATTATCTTGCCACCCATAAGACGTCTCTCAATGTTCAAGAATGTTTGGTAGTTGGGCACCTGGCTATTCGGGAAACGCTCACTATTATACACCCTCACACTTTTCGGCAGTTTCTTTGACATAAACCCAACTCAATGTCATGTCATGTTATGTCATGTCAGTTTGTTCTGAATTTGTATATGTCATGATTAATGAACTCCCTGCTACTCCTGAACCATCCCCAATCCAATGGGTTTTTGGGCTTTCCCATCCACGCCATGACATGGTGGTAAGAACGAGTGATAGTATGTCGCATTTGACGTGGGTGGGAGTTTGGTCAGATTGAGCTTCGTTGAATTGCTCAAGAACTTAGAGTGGCGCAGAGCAGTGATGGAATCCGTTCTCCTGGCTCTGAAATGTATGTGACAGTGGCATCGGGATTCATGAATTTCTGGACGATCTCTACTAAAATGGGATTCCAGTGGAGGTGCATGCAAAATTTATTCTGTCCAAACCCGAAAATGTTGGATGTAGTATCACATCCACTTATCGCGTGGAGGAGAACGTTTCCTGGTGAGTGGTATTTGCAAGATGTCGAGGAGTAAAATGCATTTGTCGAATTTCCTCTCCAGATTTGCCAAGGTAAATGTTGCTAGTATCAGGTGAAGTACCAATGAGCAGAACGAGCAAGTCAATATCCACTCCCAGGATTGAAATGGCCTCATATTCCGATGCTAACGATTTTGCAGTGGAATGTGAAAATTTTGCCAAGGTTACAACTTTTTCGAGAAGCGTTTTGCGCTAAAAGGCACAACAAAGGCGTTATAGCCCAAAAACTAGAAAGAGATTTTTGATGGTTATTCCCCCTTTCCAAGCGAGCTCAGGGGTGGGGATGACGGAAACTTCTAATCATCTCGATCAACATATAAAAAACCAGACTTGCCGTACCTATTGATCGAGGGACCCCCTATTTAAGTCTCTGGCGACTGGAGTATTGGTATGAAGGCTCACTTTTAACAGTCAGATGTGACATTTGCCCCGTATCTCTGGTTTAATTATGTTTTATCAAAGAATGCTTGGACAGCGTGTTTTGTTACACGAGATTGAACATAAACGAATGATGGAGCTATAATCTTTGTTATTAAAGTAAATGTTTATTACTTACATATATCAATTAAAAATTATTGAAGTATGGTGTTACCTTTGATTTATATTTAACCTAGTTGGGGAATGTCTAGAGCTGGCATGTTTTCTTTTAGGCTTAACGGATAGTTTGTGTCGTGCTGCAGAATTGTCTAGAAGTGCAGTAGATGCTGTTTCCAGGTCAGGATCAAGTTTTATCCGCCTAAAAATAGAAAAGACCCATTAATTTTCTAAATATAAAACATTTTTTCATCAGTTATTGTTATAGACAATCAACTCTTATAACAAGAACAATTCCAAGATTTTCATCCTATATTTTGTCGAAATATCAATACACTATATTTTTAGTTACCTACCTAACACAATTGACCATATTAGTTAGGTTAGGATCTCAAATTGGCGGAGGATCCTATTTTAAAAATTAATGTATTGTTGTTTTATGGGGACCCAAGTTCAAGAGCGCCTGTAGGCGTGATAGAGTGTCTGTTAGTGAAATAAGTTGAATAAATAAATTTCTTGATATTTTAGTTGACTGAGAGACTGTTCAAAAATTAATTAAAACATTAAAATAAAAATATTTTATTAGAGTTTTTGAAGGCGATGTTTGCGTAAAAAACGTTATGACAGATATTATACAGGATTGTAAAATTTAGATAAAAATATATTTTAATAAGAATAAAATCTCTATCATTAAAATAACAAAAAAAAATTAAAAGTAGAGAGGTACTATAAGGTTTTGGATAAACTTATTTAATAACAGTTTCTTACATAATAAATTATAATTTCATTGTGTTAATTTAAAACCCGCCAATATTTGTGGAAACATCGCTGAATTTGTATTTATATTAGCGTTCTAGGTAGGTAACTTCTAATCTCATTTTATTTTGATTTGCCTATCGTAGGTATATCACGTTTTGCGGTTCCACATAAAAGTATCTATTTTTTTCTGATTGCCAATAATTGATTTTTGGTGTTGGTTAGAAAATGGGTGAAAATAGAGTATATACCTAATCAAACACAGAACCATAAGTGATTTTTTTCTAGATGATTTAAGATGTTTTATACGTGGGCAGAATATGTAGCTTAAGCTCTGGTGACTTAAAATTTTTTCAGTTTGATGACTGAAATTGATTAAAAGCACATTATTCAGTATCATGATCACCTGATGTAAGTATCTTGTTCTTGGTTGCCCCGGCCTGAACAGAGTAGGCATATGTAAGGAATACAAGCAGAAAATCTATTCGACCGAAATCGGTACGTCCATGGAAAACAGACATTATTTTCATTTAAAATCATTTGTATATTTAACTAATAGGTCTAAAAAACAATTTGAGCCTGAATTGTAGAGAAATATGTTTGAGGTTTGACATATAATAGGTTTAAATACTAAGAAATGCTAAAAACCTGAGATTTTTCCGTCTGAAAATCACTCTTTTGAATCTCATAAGAATAGATGGCAGTCAAATTTGCTGAAGTGTGTTTAGGAACCCATTTCAAATTTCGCGCCCAGATTTTTTTATCCCAACTAATATGGCCAAAAAAATTTTATTGGGTCTTTTTTTAATGAATATTTCTTCAAACAGGATTATTAAAAGGCAGTAATTGCATTATGTGATGCCAAATTTTGCCGTTTGGATTTTCGCCAAAACTCAGTTTTGCTAATTTAACAAATGTTGGGTCACTTATTTTTAAAAACAGTATTTGAATAACTTTGATTTGGGTTCATTTTGATATGATTTGATAAAAATCCTTTTTGCCAAATTTTATACAGCTTTCCATAGTTTCAGTTAAATCACATCAAAATTAATGAACGAATGCTCTTCGGATTTCTCAGCCCTCCCCCAATATTGGTATTTTCTAAAAATAAATAAGTTCCCTGTTTTATATCTCAAATGCATAATTACAACTAGGTGGGTACTTATTTAGTGTCTATTTTTAGTTCAAACCTCTTCGTGTCTTCCCATTATACAAACCTATAACTTTCTGTATGTCTGTAGAACAAACTGAATGTTTTTCTCCTACATAAAATATGCCTAAATATAGCTAGTTCTCAACCACATTAGTAGAGAATAGAACGTTACTTTTGCGTCTAAACTTGATTGAATAATAGGATTGATTTTTATGTCTATCTTGATAATTGAACTACCTTCAATAAACGCTCATGAATATAATAACATTTATTTTCAAAAATTAACCGCGTCTATATTTTTACTTTGCCATTATATTGCCATATTAAATATATGCATCATTTGCTAGACAAGCTAAAGTTCCAAGTTACATGGCTAATTGAAATACTAAAATGCAAGACGCAACATACATACCTACCTATTTCATATAGACATGAATATATCACAATTCACGCAACGTTATATAAATATTACATATATCTTCATCTCATTGTAAATTGTTAGGAAACTTGCCAGTATTTTCGGATCTCTAAATTGTTTTGTTTCTCAGGCCTACTGTATTAAGTACGAGGGCAAAATAGCACCATCTTGTAATGTGAAATTTTAAACATGTCATTGTGTGTATATGCGAATGAGACAAACAGACTGATGAATTTGTAGCTATCTGCGGTACCATTTTCCACAAGAAAACAATACCAGGTAAAGCTTTTCCCTGAAATTTTAAATATCCTGTACGGTGCATCAGCTTCGTCTATATTAAGCCGTAAGTTCTAAAGCAAAATGGAATCAGCCAATCTACCTAATTTTTTTTGTAGTAGAATTTTTGAGCCATTTGTAGCAATATTTAACAAAATCTCCAGTTTTTCAATAATCAGGTCATCAAAATTGGCTAGTTTCTGAGTTACCTATGGTAAAATGACCAAGCCGTTAGAGGTTACTGCTCAACTTTGCTTTATTAACGATTAGCAAAAAAAATTGGGTCGATTGATGATTCCATTTTGATTTATAACTTTTTTGCTAAATGACCCGACTATAAGTAAACAAATAAAATTTAATGCATTATTTGCAGAAACAAAAAAATCTACATTTCAGCATCAAGCTTGACAGATCAACGGAATTGTCATTTGATGGCAAAAATTGCCAAAACAGCTTTTTTCTTTCGTCTTGGAATGAGGGTTCAAGCATTTTTAACATTTTGTTTTTTTTTGCGGTGTTCAAACCAAGTGGCTCCATAAAAGATTTTTTTGGAAACTTGTTCAGTGTTTTTAAAAAATTAAATTTCTGTGAGATCATCATTAAAGTGGGCATCTTTAAAGAATAGACATCGTGATCCCTTTCAAAACTCTACCACTTTTATATTCTCTAGAAGAGGGATATTGTTATTTTTCTTTGTTTTATTGAACCATCTTCATCATCACCATCACCATCAAGGAAAGAAGTCGTTATATTAAGTGCCAAGCACTTTTTTAGATGAATGTTAATTGAACGATAATTTGTAGTAATTGTTCAAAATTATAGATATTTAAATATTTTTCCCTATACGCATCGTAGGAAATATTTTTAGTATTACAAAAACCTTTCCATAGGCATGTAATTGTTAATTCAGGAGGCAAATAGCGCCTATTTGGACAATTAATCAAATTGTAATGAGAAATAACAGGATTGTAGGAATTTATATGCTGTACTATAAATTCAGCTGTTTATTTCTTGATTTTGAAAATTTCTCTTGAAACTAACCCACTGTCATCTATTGTCTTAGCAATTCCATCCTTGAAAACGGATGGAAACGGCCTTAAGGCATGGAGGAAAAACTTAAAAAATTATATGTAAACGGAGTAGCTTACCTTTTATTTTTACACAAATTGTAAATATATAACTATAACCAAATAAACAAAAAAACAGATTTTGCTGTAATATCACCACTAAAGGTCGCGTAAATCTTCACCCGCTTGTATCCAAGCTTGTCACAGCAAGACTACATTAAATTCATAAGCGAATTGGTTAGTATAGGGCATAGCAAACTATACATACCGAGGGTTAAGTATGTATTATTTTATAAAAAGAAATGAAAAACCTAGTAAGTTTACTTACTTACTCTTCTTTGAAAACGCTTACTTAGCAAATTGTGAACTTGCTAAAAATCTAGGGAGAAAATATACGATTTAGGTGCATTTGAGAGAGACAGAAAGATGTTCAAGTAGGTAACATTTGGCACTCTTTTTAAAAATCAAGTAAATTTGTAAAACCTAGTAAGTCGACTTACTATGTTAATCTAAATTTCTGCAGACTTTACCACGGCAACACCCACCGCTAGCTACCATGCAAGCTGATGTTTACTTCATTTATTAACAACATGAAATGTACACTAACAAAAATTCTCAGGTTTCTTTGGATGTATCACTCAAAATATACCCACTGGAGGGCAATCAAATTCGTATACTTACTTTGCGGACGAAACTGGATCCTTGGTATCAAGAAGTTCGACTACATCTCCTTCTTTTAAGTTTAGTTCATCTGAACTACAAGCTGTGTACTTCTGCCAAGCAATGAGGATTTCTCCATTCACCTACAGCACATACAGGTAAGTGAATGTCACAGAAATTAAAATAATAAAATCATACCAATTTAAACAATATTAATAATTAATAGTTTGTTGATGAGAGAAATTCCTATTAAGGGGAATAGTGTCCAATGTCATATATTCTTCAAGATTATTTATTGTACAAAGTAAAGCGATTGAAATAAATCGGAAGAGTTTACAAATCCTGTCAAAATCATCACGAATCCGACAGTTATTTTGGTTGTGACCTCCTTACCCACCCCCCTTTAAAGAAATAATATGGCTATAAACTTAAAGAATCTTAGTTAAGTCTGCCCCTAAAAAAGTGTCGGACTGTTCCCCCTTTCTGTAACCCTTTCAACCCCCTCAAACTGGCAATGATCACTCATGATCATGGTGTCGTAGCAGTAATGCTCGACTAACGTGAACTAGCTTTAAAGAGGCAAGTGAGGACTTGAGGACAAGCATTCTAACTCGACCGGTGTAAGTAATTTGGTCTAGTGAAATAGTTATTTGTGTGTTAAGAGCGCAAAGTTGCCGCTTGCGAAAGAAATTTCGCATTTCGGTATTCTTTCAAAAGCGGCACTGGCAGTTTGTGCTCGTAATACATACAATATTTTTTCTACAATCGCTTAATACAGTGTGTTCTTGTATGTATTTGACATATATTTATATATGAACCGATTTTTATAAGTTTTTTTTGTTAGCTACATTTCTCATGTGTCATTTTTGACTGACAAGCGCCTGCTAAGGAATTTATAATAAAGAAGCGAGAGGGAATTGACACTATTGCCGCTTTAAAGCGACAATTATGTCATCATTATGTCACCATCGGAAATGGCGTACTTTGCGTTGAGAATTGAAAGCGCAAAAGTCTACTATTGAGACGATTGTAGAAAATAGCTATTTGTATATTAAGAGCGCAAATGCTTTTCGCGAGAGCGGCAATGTCACATTGCACTCGAATTACACACATGATTTTTTCTACAACCGGTGTTTTTTGTAAAAATGTTTGTTAACATGTATTTACTGCAAAATGAAAATTACAAATTGCATAAGTACATATTATTTCTTTAAATACAATGTTTATGGAATTCTTCTTCTAACATATTTAAAGTGTACTTAGATGTCTGTGTTGATGACATATTATTGTGCATAATATAATACTTTGAAACAATTTTATTCAGTGTTATATAAGTATATTTGGTCGTCATTTGCAGCAGACTTTTTTGAATCTTTTTAAGGTTGGAATTTTGTAGAGTGAGAGGCAAATAGATGCTTTTATTTCGGTTAACTCTAAATACTTAAAAAGCTACATAAGATCTGATATTAAAATTAGTTTAAGGCATTATAGTGCTTTTGTTTGATATGCAAACTAATGGAATGCGGTGCTCAGTGGCGCGCGCAATTATCCTAATATAGGAAATAAAATAAAAAAACAATAATATTATCATTCTCGTAGAACAGAACAGCTGCCCATAACTGCATGGCGGAAAGGGGAAATTAAAGACTGGCTGGAATAAAGAAACATTGAACACGATGATTTACTACTTAAAGCTGAATTGTTGACATTGGCAAGGCAACATTTTCCAGCTTTCAAGAAGTATGTAGTGGATGAAATGGCCAAAGCAAGAGGAATGGAGGTAATTCGATTGCCTTCATATCACTGCGAACAGAACCCAATTATGCTTATTTGGGCGCAAATAAAAAAGAAAGTTGCTAGAGAAAATACAACATTTCTGATGTCAAAAAACTTCTCAATGGTGCAATCAAAGAAGTAAATGCGGCCAACTCTATACATAAAATGTATAGACCATGTGAAGAAGGTGGAATCAAGAATGTGGGATCTCAATATTATGATGGATACTCCGGATCCTCCGGATTTATATGAATTGAAGAGGGATAGCGACCGATAGGTAAGCCGTGGACTGGAGACCTTAGTTCTATTCACAAGAAATTGTGGCAGTATACAATTTTACACTAAATATCCTTTTGTATTGCATAGTAATGTGATGTGATTGTATATAAAACGAAAACACTATAGCTATTATTATAGTGATGATTATAATATGTTTTTTTCCCTAAAATATTCTTATAAGCCCTGTCCTGTGGTTTGCATTGAAAATAATGTGATTTTAACAATAAAAATGCATATTTTATCTATTTGGAAAACTGCTTCCAGTTTTTCGGCAAGTGCGAGTTATGACATTGTATTACTTTGTAAATTATATTTATTTTAACTTTGTTTATATCTCGTATCGTAAGCTAAACATTATAAATACGTACGTGCCAGATGAAGGCACCAGTTGCTGATGCAACAAATGCACGCTCTGCATTTATTTAATATAAGAGGCCAGCTGCACTGACAGTTAATTAACATACAATATTACAATTGTATTCGTCTTGCTGAACGAAATAAAGTTTGTTCCGGTGTGAATAGTTTATTTTTGATAGTTCTTCTAGTCATACACTTAGTTTGCGTCATTCTCAAAATTATTATCAACATGTATGATTTGCTTCTTTCACATTTGTAAAATTATCCGTGCAAATTTAAATAATAATTAGCAAATAATTAATCTTGCTTAATCCCGACGAGTGGATTCTCTTAGAATATTGGAAACATTATATAATGGGGAATATTCCTAAAATCTTAAAAACGTGTACTTCACAAAAAAAACAAGATTTCTAATTCCGCGCGATCAATAGGAGGGATCTAAACAGCGATAAAATTGAACCGGCCCGAAACGAGCTGTGAAGTCACAACCTGCAATATTCGGTAGGCGTTGCGCCGGAAAGCGGCCGAACGAACTATGAAATCATGCGGTGGAGTGCTGGGCTGTCTCGTAGCCGACCTAATCGATCTCATCGACTTTGAACTTGTTTCACACGGTTCGCTCGTAAAAAGCGCAGTTTTCGGGCAACAGTCCTTATTTATGTCCTATTTTTCGCAATACCTGATACGAAATCAATAATTTTTTGCTCTGAGAGTAGCCCTGTGCCTTCCGCAGAGGATCGTATGTGTAGTTTTAAGAAAATTTCCGCATTTTGTCCTGGAGAACCCAGCAACAAAACAAGTTCATTCTTTGCCGTACCTGGTAGCGCTTCGTGCCGCCAAAAATATACTTCTCGGACTAAATGTTGTGTTGTGTGTGTATTTATAATAAGGTCCATTGAGTGACCACATTTTTTTGCAAAAAAAAAATGGATTAATTGATTTTTTGCTTGTGTATAATGTATATTTTCTACCCAGATTTAGCCGACCACAGTTTTGCTTGAACAATGTGTTTTTCATGTACAGTGTATATTTCGCTTTAATTATAATTTTCTGATTTTTTATAACTTTAAACGTGTAAAATTGTGCTATTTTCATCATCATCTAACATCCTCATCTAACTCCCGCTATCCGCTATTTTGACACAGAATCGGGTGATTTCGTTATTCACGATATAATTTAGTGTCTTCGAAAGAGATCAGAGTGTGTAGTTTAGTGTTTAGTGTAGGTATTGTAGTTCTATGTACTAATATAGGAAACGAAACCCTTTCAAGATGAAAACAATATTTATACGTGGCATTACCCGATAAATCAGTAATCCATATGAAATGGATTTGCTGTGAAAGTCTGCATCAACTATCAAAATTTATAATTAGGTGTCTCTTTTTTTTAAATAACTGCGAGGCATCATATTTATATAATACTGACATCATCTATCTACATCATCTGTCTATAATTAAATATAGGTCACCGCATTGGAAACAATAATGATGCTTCGACAGTTACAAATAATAGCTTAAATTTTTGTTTAATATTGAAGGTACCAATGTTAGAAATAAGCAGAAGAATTTATTAGCTTTTTAAATACTACTGATAGAGAAAGAGAAAGAAATAGCTCAGAATTGTTTCATAGGTAACTAGAAGCAATCTGTATACTTTGCTAGAAGCGAGAATGTAAGAAAATCAACATACTGGATCTCGTAAAGAGAATATCATAGCCAATTGTATCCTGCAAATTTCGATCGCTCCTCTCCGGTTCCTTTCGAGTTTGTGTAACGTGTAAACGTGTCAGTGTCGCATTAATGATCTAAAAACAAAACACAAACAATTTATAAACCTAGTAAATAATAGTGCTGGAATAAAATACTTTCTTGATACATGCATGTTATATTCACATAGAATAATAATACTAATATGTATATATACAGTGAGCTCGTAAAGTTTGGAATAAATTCAATTAATCGTTATTGAAGGATTTTCACAGGAAATCCTCGGACACGTCAACCTTATTTTATAAAATGTCACTTTTTTCAGCCATCGATTTTTTTTTGTTTTGTTCGTTTTTGAGCTATGACGTCATCGACAATTTTTTTAAATGACAACCCATATTTTTTTTCACGGATTTCGATAGAGCACATTTTTCTGAGTGCGAATATGTCAAAAACATAGTACCTTTAACATTAAAGTTTTCGAGATATTCGGTTGCAAAGTTTATAAAATGTACCATGGCACCATGCATAAGCTATCGGGCGGGTCCAGATTTTTAATAGCTTATTGATTCTAATAGCTTATAGCTTATTACATTTTAAAAGATTAAGGAGTAATATTATTTATTTTGGTAGCTTATCGAACATTTTGAAAGATTTGGGAGTAATCTGTTTAATTTTTTAACAACAATTTAAACAAATAAAAAAATATTTTAACAAATAAATGATAAATAATTAAAGTAAAAAATAAAATCAGAGTAAATTTTCAAAGTGACCTCCATTCACTTCCTGGCAATATCCCATCCGCCACTGAAACTCCTGCAGAACCTTACCAACAGTATCGGGTTGAATGGTTCGAATTTCATTGCGAATTCTGTCCTTTAATTCTTCGATGGTATTTGGTCTATTGAAATAAACTTTGCTCTTTAAATAGCCCCATAAAAAGTAGTCTAGGGGAGTGAGATCTGGAGATCTAGGGGGCCATTCGATAGTTCCCCTGCGACCAATCCAATGGTTAGGAAATACATGGTTTAAATAATCGCGAACGATCACTGCAAAATGGGGTGGTGCACCGTCTTGTTGGTACCATATCGTGTGATGGGGCAGATCTGGATCTACGTCATTTGGGTAAAGTACCGCAAGTGCAGGGACTAAGTCGTCTCTTAAAAATTCTAAATATATTTCACCTGTTAATACGCCTTCAAAGAAAAATGGGCCCAAAATACGATTACCTACAATACCAGCCCAAACGTTAACTTTTTGTGGAAACTGACTACGAGTTTCCATTTTCCAGTGTGGATTCTCAGGAGACCAATATCTACAGTTTTGCCGGTTAACTGTGCCGTCGAGATAAAAGGTAGCCTCATCAGAAAAAACAATATTGCGTAAAAATCCGTCGTCATCAATCAGGCGTTGCAACATGGTTTGGCAAAACTGTAACCTACGGTCAGGATCATCTTCGTTTAACTCTTGGACCAAAACCACTTTATACGGATGCCATTTGTTCAATTTCAAATATTTCAAGACGGAGCTTTGAACTATTCCGTTGTTTGCCGCCACTTGGCGGGTGGGTAAATGGGAATTTTCTTGAAGCTCTAGTAGAACATTCAATTTAACATCTTGTTGCACTGGTGGACGACCCGTTCTAGGGCGATCTCTCGTATGACCCACTTCTAAAAACTTTTGTTCTATTTTGCTAACGGTGGACTGTGTAATTGGTTCTCTGTTTGGATATTTGTTGTTAAATAAACGGCAAACTTCTACTTGTGTGCGAGCTCTGTCCCCGTAACCGATCATCATCAAAATTTCGATTCTTTCCCTTTCACTCAAACGACGGACCATTTTTAAATAAAATGAATTATGATGGAATAATGATTAATCAACTTACTTAATGATATTATTCAACTGATTAAAACACAAACTTGCGAGGAAAAACTTCAAAATTGTGACAACTGTCAAAACTTTTCCTGCGCTTTCTTGATAAATGATTAGCATTTGGTCATCGCTTGTATAATTCATTCTTAAAACTTTGCAACCGAATATCTCGAACACTTTAATGTTAAAGGTACTATGTTTTTGACATATTCGCACTCAGAAAAATGTGCTCTATCGAAATCCGTGAAAAAAAATATGGGTTGTCATTTAAAAAAATTGTCGATGACGTCATAGCTCAAAAACGAACAAAACAAAAAAAAAATCGATGGCTGAAAAAAGTGACATTTTATAAAATAAAGTTGACGTGTCCGAGGATTTCCTGTGAAAATCCTTCAATAACGATTAATTGAATTTATTCCAAACTTTACGAGCTCACCGTATATATATATATATATATATATATATATATATATATATATATATATATATATATATATATATATATATATATATATATATATATATATATATATATATATATATATATATATATATATAATATCATTAAAAGTTATGTAGTTCAGTCACTTGTATATTAAAATAGAGCTGGTCAGTCAGTCCAAATAGATGTATATAACATTTTAGAATGATTTTGACATTGGCAGCGCTGGTCTGCTGGTTGAATGTGTGATCCTTGTGAGTTTTATATTTTCCCGTAATGCCAACACTCACACATTCCACCAGCAGACCAGCGCTGCCAATGTCAAAATCATTCTAAAATGTCATACACCTATTCAGACTGACTGACCAGCTCTGTTCTAATATACAAGCGACTGACCAGAGTATGTTTGTGTACACAATTACTGTAACCAACTACCGAAAAACTAGCTTAAGTAAATTCAGAGAAATTTTTCGGCTCTGGCTCTCCATCTAATACTTTAAATTTTCGAGGCCAATCTTTATGTTTAATTCGGATTAGCATAATATGATCAATGCTTGTAAAGAGCATTATCTTTAAATTGTACTTCAGTTTAATTCAACTCAAATTTCGAACACGATTTGCTTTGTGCTGCTGTGCCAAAATATCCGCTGGAAATTATATTCTAGTCTATATCTTTCGTGCATGTTATTGGCTGTATGCCTAATTTTATTTAACTATCAATTCACAAAGTATGTATATACATGCAAAACAAACTCCATAAAATTAGGTAAATATAGTAGATGGAGAGAAAACGGGTATCCAAACTTTCAAAAACTTACATTCGATAACTCTTTATATTGTGATGCCATCACTCATCCTTCATCTGAAAAAATAAAAGAATATTTGATAAAATAAGTACTCGGTCTAGGTATATTTTTATTTCTTTTCTATGGTATCCGAAACAGTCCTCTCCAACAAGCAATCAAGGGTACAGTCAAGTACAGTCCTAAAAACAATAGAAACGGCAAAGAACGAAACTTTGATTCTAAGAAACGGAATCTTTGATCCAGAGCTCCCCGAAAACCCAACCGATAAACCATAATTTTCTCTTGTATAAATAAGTAAACTGCTTTTATTGTTGCTTTCTCCCCCCTTATCATATTGGTTTTATTGTTGCTTTGTCCCCACGTAGCATATTGCTTTTATTATTGCTTCCTCACCCTCACGTAGCATACTGCTTCTATTACTGCGTTTTCCCCATGCACGCACAGTAGATATGTTTGCTTACTTAGAACAGAAAACTGCCGAATCCGTTATTAAGCGCTGTTAGTGTTTGCTTTGCTATAAAACCTCTAGGTTTGCATGCTTTAAACCCGTTTTAAGATACAGTTGAAATCTTACCACATAAACCACATACACCATAAAATATAACCGATTCATAAACATACTGAGATTTGGACATAACCTGTACAGGGTAAGTCTCTTAAGATTGACACCCCCCTTATCTCACTTATCCTTTGCCGATTTAACTCATTCAAAAAAAGTGTGGACGCGGTTTTTGATGAATTTTTATAATCTGAGCACGGATATTAAAAATCTCGTAAGATATACAGGGTGGAAAATAAAACATGATTTTTTTAAACGGAACACCCCGTATATTTTTGTACCAAATTAATGTCCTTAATTTTCTGAATAAATGAACTATCTAATTGTTATATAATCACTCCACCTGTTCGTGAGATATTACTAAAAACTTATCACATTACGGGTGTCAATTATAAAACAAAAAACATATCAAGATACCTCTGGAAACAATGCCATTTATTGAGATAATAAATAAATAATATATAGGTGACAATAACAGTAACGAGTAATAACAATAGACAACATAAGCCTAATAAAAACAAATAAAAGTCAATATTAATACAGTAACACAATAGAGTAACACAATTTTATTTATTTACACGTAACGTAATTAAATATTTTCCACGTAACCACCACCATTCTGAATACACATTTGGCATCGCTTTATAAAATTGCTTCTCACCCTTTGAAATATATCACCATTTTGGTTTAATTTCTCAATTTTTACACGTATGCATTCTTTTAACTCATTCATATTATTAAAAACCCCAGTTTCGTATATATCTTGTTTTATCGTACCCCAGAGAAAAAATCCATATGTGTTAAGTCCGGACTTTTAGCGGGCCAATGTATAACACCGTGCCTTCCTATCCAAATGGATATTTTATGTTTAGGTATTCGGTGACGTTCCTTGCAGAGTGTGGTGGTGCTCCATCCTGCTGCCAAATAACAGATCTGTTCACTAAATTAATATTATCTAAATAATTTTCAACTGGATGTTGAAGAATATCCACATAACGTTGTGCATTTAAGGGCCCATTTATAAATACAAGACCTACAATAGCATCCTTGTGGATGCCACACCACACGTTTACAGTTTGGTATCCTTGTTTTTTTATTTTTTTTACAATATGTGGATTTTCCGCTGCCCAGTAATGTGCATTTTTTCTGTTAAAAATTCCCACAGTAGAAAAACTGCTTTCTTCAGTCCAAAAGACATGACTTAGAAACTCATCATCTTCCTCTCTTCTATCAAGTACGTCTCTGCAGAAGGTTAACCTGTCTTGAAGGTTGTTGTCGTCTAAATATTGAACGGGCAAAATACTATATGGTTTAAAATTATGGCGATGTAATATTTTTATCACACTTCTTTGTGATATATTCAATTCTATTGCTGCGGCATAGGATGATTTGGATGGATTTTCAGCAAAATATAATAACGCGTTGAGTTCTGTGTCTTCTCCTGTTTTTGTTCTTCGCCTTTCCCTTTTCTTGTCTCTCAGAGATTCGGTATTCCTAAACTTTGCATAAATGTTTTTAAAACTATTTTTGGAAGGATTTCTCGATATAACCTAACATATTCCCTCCGAGCAAGAGACTTATTCTTGTTGCACTGAATATAAATTTCAAGTAACTCTTTTCGCTCTTCCAATGAATATACCATTTTCAAAATAACTTGCTTCTTTACGAACACTACGTATTTTGTACGCTAATATCTAAGAGAGTGAACTACTATCTCACCAAAAACTGGATGACATCTGTCAACAAATAAACAATGCAAATATGCATTGTTTCCAGAGGTATCTTGATGTTCTTATTTTATAATTGACAGGTGTAGTGATTATATAACATTTTTGGATTCAGAAAATTAAGGACATTATTTTGGTCCAAAAATATACGGGGTGTTCTATTTAAAAAAATCATGTTTTATTTTCCACTCTGTATATTTTACGAGATTTTTAATATCTGTTCTCAGATTATAAAAATTCATCAAAAACCGTGTCTACTCCTTTTTTGAATGAGTTAAATCGGCAAAGGATAAGTGAGATAAGGGGGGTGTCAATCTTAAGAGACTTACCCGGTACATAGAAGCATGTAAATAGAGATATATAGATAGATATAGGTACATAGTATTGACCTTGCAACTTTAATAAGTTACAATAAATTGTTAAACCAATAGTATGTATCACTGTAGAAGGTAGAGTAACCCTACTCCCTATACTTAGATCACGTGACCTCTGGACATTTCCGATCTCCAGGTTTAAGCTATCTAAGGTAACTGTAGGTACACGAAAGGTCAGGCTGGACCTGCATAAAAAAATAAATTTTGTACATAAAATTCGATTCAAATTTTGTTTTCCTAATAATTTTTTTTAATAGATAATGTTTACATTATGTAAAATTATTGATAAATTGTAACGTTTACGAAATTAAAAGAAATATTTTACGTATGTTTATCGTAACATTATTGCCATTGTTATTATCATTTAGGAAATACCTGAACTTGCGGAGTGTTAATATTTCCTTTTTTTCTGGTAGAATGAGCTCCTGGAGTTTTTCTCAGAACTGTCACAATGAATTTTATACTTTGCCCGACAATAATTTCTTTTACGTCACTAACGTGGAAACTTTCGAGAAATTTCTTAGATTTTTTAGCAATTTCTAGAAAGCTACAAGTCACCTCAATTATCATTGTTGGCCGTATAACATTTATTTTTATTTAGAAATTTAAAACATTACGCATGTGCACTGCATGTCAAACGGGAGAAATTTGAATTTTACCAGCTGACTACATACGCCGCAGAACGGCGAGATGGCGTAGTGGTCGTCACGCCATGCCCTACAGAAGTGTATATTACTGTACTGCGTTAAGGAAAAACGCCTCAACTTTCGAAAGCGGAAACTTTAGAAGCAGACAGAGAACCACAAAATAATATCAGTTTGTATTATATTAACTATATTCTAAAAATGCTTCGTTACAAAAATATAGGGTGTCAAAATTGTTTTCAAAAGTTCCAAATTTATTAATATTTTTAAAACTACTTTAGATATTTAAATGAAATTTGGAACCTTTGAATAGGTAATCTAGATACATATTTTTACGTAAAAATTTTTATTTTTCTTCCACCAGTGGCGTGCGTACGGACAGATATTCGGGAAATTTTAATGAAAAAAATGGTACGCCATTGATTGTTTAGAAACAAAAACTAGAATCCTTTCTAGAATCCTTGTTCAATTTACAACAGAAAAAGGCTCCTTACTTTTTTTCGTTTGACACACCGTTTGCTAGTAAAAAAATAAATTACCTGAAATAATTTCTGAAGTAAACAAAAACGAAAATGAGAAATTTAATTAGTGGCTTTCAACAACAATAAGAAAAAGAAAGAAAATTAATGGTAAAATCAAAAATTGCTCGAAATGTAGTCCACCCACCACAAGACATTTTCGACATCTTCTCACTAAGACTAGCATTTATAGCAGCAGATACTTCATGCGGATTTCGCCGCATATCATTGCAGGCTTACTGAATTCTTAAATTTCTGTCTGTTTAAAAGATCTGTCCGTGTCCATAGGGTGCAGAAAAATGCAATGCAAAATTGTTACATTTTAACTATGCCCCTGTTGCTCTCAAAAAAATATAAATCAAAAACTAAAATAATTTACCAACGAGCTTTGTGAGTTGAGGCATACTATTGTAAATTTCAAAAATAAGGTATGTTAATTAAAAATGCCGTAACAGCATATAAGGTGATTTTAGTAAACAATCGTAAGTATAAAAAATACCTCATCTGCATTAAAAAGTATAATCAATAAATTTTCACATTAACGTTTTATCGAATGAAAATGTAGTTAAATTATACATATGGAATCATTTATGACAAAAAATAATTTTAAGAAATGATAATGCTAAATGCTA
The DNA here is from genome assembly GCA_964058915.1 of Tetropium fuscum. NCBI lineage: Eukaryota > Metazoa > Arthropoda > Insecta > Coleoptera > Cerambycidae > Tetropium > Tetropium fuscum. The sequence continues at coordinate 297,980 of CAXKVY010000016.1, read as the reverse complement.
TAGGCAGTAAACCTCCTCCATCATTCTGAATATTGAGCTAGTATATGCAGATAACGCATATTTGGTTGACAGGGCAGTGTATTATATGTGTATATGCCGTTATATATTATTATAACTTTTTCTCCATTTATAGTGTAACTATATTTATTGTATTGCCATAAAAGTGGTGAAATAAAAGGATTATTATTAATATTGTTATTACTTTTGTTTTTCTGTTGACTTTGACTGATTCACTAATTGTATTTTTTGTATTTGAGTATCATATTATTGACGTTATTAAATTAGTATGTTTATATTTTGATATACACATATATTTACATATATTACATGATAATACATATATTACATAGCAAATTGTATTTTTATAGTATTTTCCTATCACTGGGTGTTCTCACCTGTTAGAAAATAAAGTTTTATCTATATATTATATCTATCTATCTTACAAAAAAGGCTGCACGAAGTTTAGAGCAAGCATAAGCTCTAAACTATGAAATCCTATTTAAAAGCGTTAGTGTTGTCAACATTACATAAGGTTAATTACAATGGCCATTGAAATATGAGTTTTATTTATCGTATCGTATAAACCGGTTAGTATTAATTAAAACATGTTTATTCACACCGTGCCATACCTGTGTAAAATCACTATCACCCGCGCATTCACCAAACTATACGAACGACTAAGACCAAAAAATCCCGGTGCAATTGATCTATATAAAGAGTGGGTCAGTCAATTCAATTAAATATCATGGTGTTGGTCAAGTGCCAGCAGAAACAATACTCCAGGACTGCCAGCACGTTCAGTCAGCAGTTGGGTTTTCTCTAAGTGTGGTGATTAATATATTCAGTAATACACATCAAAAATGTCTAAGAACACAAAATGTCTAACACAACTTTTTACCCTCATATATACATCAATTTCAATTGGATTTAAAAAAGTGATATACCGTTATGATGCCTCATTAGTCAGCAATTAATTAATCTTAATTTGAGTGTACTATGTTTTCTCTTTGATGAAATAATCAAACAAAAGTTAAAAAGTGCACTAATCAATTGAAATTCTTAACATAAAAATAAATGTAAAACATGAAAATGTAAACAATAAATGTTTTTAATAATCTGTATTTTCTACAACAGCATTAATTAGAGCTTGCCACCGTCTTGGAATACTTAAACTTGAATTATCAATTTCGTTTCGAGGTAATAAGTTCCCTGCTTGTGAAAGACGGTCTTGAAGACCTTGAGGAATACAAACATAAGTGCTCGATGGGATTAAGGTCTCGCGATTGTGCTGACTACGGTAGAAGGGTTAGTATCCTCATTATGAAACCAACCTTACAATCTTACTGTGGCCGCAGTAGGTGGCCTTGCATTATCGCAGGATAATGCAAGGCCACCTAATGCAGGCCCTGATTTGCGTTACATGCAGATGTAACGCAAATCAGGGCTTGCAGTAATGGCAAATTGATCGACAACAGGTTCTAAGATAACAATATACACAAGATCAACAATAATAACACATTACGTGAAATGGAACGTTTCCAAAGGAATGTAAATTTTAATTTAACAACCGTTGAACGCTTATACGAATTTTTTTAGGACATTTTCTGACCAAGAATTGAAAAAGCCAATAACTTTAAAATACATTTTCGAAAGCTTATGAAATTCTGTTACACGACCAACTTTTTTATTTGTTAAAAATCGTTTTAGTGAGCATCAGCATGGATTCTTTAAAGGTATATCTACTAGGCTACTCCAACGAACCTTTTATGTATAACAAAATTTATTTCTGATACAATTTATGCAAATTCCCAAGTTGACTTGATATACTTATACATGGCTTTCACAAAGGCTTTTGATAACTTGATCATGGCATTCTGTTTTCAAAATTAAGTAATTTTACAAATGTTTATTGCGATTTTTCTTGTCCTTAATAAACAGGAGGATATGTGGAATACTGCGTGCAACAATCAAAACTATTTGTATCTACATCTGGTTTACACCAAGGCTCTGTACTTGGCCCTTTATTTTTTAATATATTTACAAATGATATAGTAAATAAATTAGATGTAAGCTGTCTGTTATATGCTGAGGATGCCAAACTGTATAGCAGGATTAATAACTTCAACGATTGCAGTAAGTTACATTTAGCATTAGATAGGATGAACCACTGGTGTAACCTCCGTGACCTAATAGTTATGGCCTTCGAGGAAAAAACGTCATTTGATTATACAAGTAAAATACTTGGCAAGGGTATTAAGGATGATATTTTAATGGATTGGACCCGAGACTAGTAAACATTTTTCCCTAAGGATTCGAGATTCCGCCAATTTTTTTAAATCGTCGCCGAAGATCACTAAAATTAATACTCTTTTCCGTCTAATTCGGGTATGGTTAATTTAAAAAATATATATTTCAAAGGCATATGACCTTGCCTGACCTTGAAATTATTGATTTGAAGCTAAAAAATGTCATATTGCATCATTTTCTTTCAAAACCATTCTTAAATAGCAGTGTAAGGTCTTTAATATGGACAAAAAGAGATGTGAAAGCTATTCAAAAAATTGAAAAAGTTGTGTTCTCCATAATATGCACGAGTACGCTGACTATATACATACATCACTGGACCCGTAATACAAGTAAATGTATGCCTGTGTAACTTGTACGATTTTGAAAATATAAACACAAAGGAAACCAATAAAGGTGGAGATCTTGATTTATTGGTATTACCAGAGACATTATAACATGGGGACACAGAATTGTTTATGTTTTGGACGATCCAAGATCGTTCTATCCTAGTCTTTTCTCCCGAATGGCACATTTGCCAGGCCTACTGTTATTTATTTGAAGTCTTTGAATACCCTAAGAGATGTTCAAAAATTGAGTACAGAGCAGGCCGTGCTAGTGAGACTGTTTCATTTTTTTGTGCAATAGTGTCCCAATTCAAAGTGAAAGGCATAATATTTATACAAGAGAGGCATAT